>PVIU01022982.1:0-28235 GCA_004026605.1 Ondatra zibethicus | reverse complement strand
AAGAACACATAAAATAAAATAAATTAATAGAACAGCATTTTCACTTTCATGCTTTACTGTGTAAAATCGTCTCCAACTGATGTGTTATTTTATTATTTTTCTCTCCCAAGTATTTTAGCACCATCTTATATTCACTGTCAACTCTATAGATTGATTTAAAAAATGAATTTATCTCCATGTACCCAGTCTTTATTCAAATTTATAATACTGTCATATTTTTTCAAATGTTCTAAAAAAAATTAAATATCCTTAATCTTTCAATCATTGGTACAACTTTATTAAATCAATTGTTTTATACAGGAGATTCATCAATATTTATTGTAGTTCTAACAAATTTTATGCATTTTCCCCAGAAATATTTGCTAAGAACTTGGTGTATAGAAACATTTTCCATTTACTGCTCAGATGGCTCTGAATTTTCCATTCGGAAGCCAGTCCAATATTTGACAGGAAATCATCCTTTCCATGGGCTTCTCGCTGTTAGGGAGTGAGCTCTTTAAAACATGCAATTTAGTTAATAAGACTTGTCAACTCATGAAGAACACATTATGACTGTGCTTGAAACTACGATGTTTTCTACACAAGCCAATTGCCCTTTGCCGCTCTTCAAAGGCATCATACAGACATCACGTTCCTTCCCTTTATATGTTCCTTTTTCTTTACAATAATGCAAAAAGTGGCAATAAAAACTTCCCCCTAGTTCCCTTGAGCTTTTGTAAATGTCACAATTTAAGGTGATAAAGAGAATATTCCAGATTCTCTCAGTTTGTTAAATACAGCTAACCTACAAAATCAGATTGTTTCATAGCTTTCAAATAGAAACATAAAGTCTGAAATCCATTTTAAGAAAACAAAATTTAATGGATGGATAAATACCATTGAAAAATTTTTTAAAAAAGTTTAATGCTCTGAATTTTAATGTCTTTATTGTTTCTATTGCAAATTCCATAGCTAATAATGCCATCAGACAGCATTTAAAACTAGAACAAATCTCTATAAAAGTTTCACTATATTTTAGCCCATCTACCTACAGTCCCCACTTATACATTTAACAAATGTATTTACTTCTGACAATATTCATTCCATGACTATGAAAGTTTATATAACTACCTCTATAGGCCCTTGGGTTTGTACATGTCCCTTGGGGCAACCGTATCAATGTTCATGGGTCAGAGTCACTTATACTGCTCTCTGAATAAACTTTTGCCCCTTAGTCTCAGAAAAAGCTGTATTCCACTTTAACAAAACTTTCTAAAAGTAAATTTTATGTATGGTAATGGCTTGAAAATTGTTTCTTGAAATTTTTAGATAAAATACTGAGTAGTTAAATATATTTAAATCTAACCTTTTTTCATTGTAAGTATAGTTCATATTTTATTTGGGAATACACTAATACAGTGATTTTTGGTAGAGCAGAACTCCAAATTTAATTAGATGTACTTTGCATTTTGTTAAATCTTTCAACCCTAGTCTTTGATGTGGGCTTTCTGAAAGCTATTACCTTAGATGTGCTTTAATTAGCAATAATATTTATGCTGTTACATTCTTTGTAGACCCACTGAAATTAAAACTATGCAATTTAATCCCAAGTCTGCTGGGCAGCCACAAAAGGTGAGGTGTATGTTGTATGAATATTTGAGCTATTGCAGTTAAATGTGAAGTGTTAGATTTTAAACCAATTTGAAAGTGTATAGTTGTTGTATTAACTGATATAAAATACTATATGAAAATTGCAAAGCATAAGTAGCATGTGATACATATTCCCTGAGAATCATAATATAAGCACAGATTTCTTTTTTGTTAAATTTATTTTAGTTTTATTTTTTTTAAAAAAAAACAAACTGTCTTTTTTCATTATACATACGAATCCAAGTTCCCACTCCTTCCCCTCCTGCCTTCCCCTCCACCTGCCCCCCCAACTCACTGCCCATTCACCACACAGAGGGGTTAAGGCACATTGCTTTGAGCAAAGTCCAAGGCCCTCCCTGCTATATTTAGGCTGTGCGAGGTATCCATCCAAAGAGAATAGTTTCCTAAAAAACAATACAAGCAGGAGGGATAAATCTTGGTGCCACTGTGGTCCCTCAGTCTGCCCCAGCCATGCAACTGTCAACCACATTCAGAAGGACTAGTTTAGACCTATACTTGTTCCTTCCCTGTCCAGCTGAAGTTGGTGAGCTCCCATTAGCTCAGGTAAACTGTTTCCATGGGTATCCCCATCATGGTCTTGATCTTTTTGCTCATATTGTCACTTCTCCCATTCTTCTACTGGACTTTGGCAGCTAAGTCCACTGCTCTGATATGGCTCTCTGCCTCTGTTTCCATATGATGCTGGATAAAGGTTCTATGGTGATATTTAAGATTTGATCAGTCTGAATGGTCCCCCTCTCTTCTATTGCTCAGGATCTTAGCTTTTGTCATTCTTGCAGGTAACTGGGAATTTCTCTAGTGCCAGCTTTCTTGCTAGCCCAAAATGGCTCCTTCAATCAATATATCTCTTTTGCTGCTCTCATCTCTGTCCTTCCTCCATCTAGGCCTTCCCATTCCCTCAAGTTCTCATCTCGCTCTCCCTTCTCCCCCATGTTCCCAATTTTAGCATGTTATCTTCTTTATTTCGACTTTCCAGGTGGATCTATACATATTTTTCTTAGGGTTCAACTTGTTATTTAGCTTCTTTAGGATCATGAACTATCGGGTCACTATCCTTTATTTATAGCTAGTATCCACTTGTGAGTGAATATATACATATTCATATTTTTGGGTCTGGATCACCTCACTCAGGATGGTGTTTTCTAGTTCTATCCATTTGCATGAAAATTTCAAGATGTCATTGTTTTTACAACTGAGTAGAGTAGTACTCTAGTGTGTAAATGTGCCATATTTTATTTATTCATTCTTTAGTTGAGGGGAATTTGGATCGTTTCCAGGTTCTAGTTATTACAAATAATGCTGCTATGAGCATAGTTGAACAAATGCCTTTGTAGTATGATAGAGCATCTTTTAGGTGTTCAGGATGGAGCCACTGATTTTTTTTATCAAGATATTATGCAGTGGATATTTGCTTCTTTTTTCGAAATAAGTACTCATTGGAGCCAGGCTGTTTTTTGTTTTTTTGTTTTTGTTTTGTTTTATTTTTATGAGATGTGAATATCCCACAAGTTTTTTATATTTATAAACTATTGCTATGGAGACAGAATTTGAGTGAACTTGTTATTAAGGCCTTCCTGAAAATGCTGGTACTCATCTCTAGGCTGGTCATGTGCCCGTGCATCTGCTTTGTATTTCCTTATTAAGGTTAGAAGCCATACTTCATTAGTTGACATATCCTGCCAGGGTACTCACCTTTGCTCTTTGCACTGTAAAATGTATACATGCTACTTACCTCTCTGACTCCTGTGTGGTCCGTATATGCTTGATTTGGAAAAGTACTGACAAGGAGTGTGGTCATTAGAATGCATCTAAGGTAGATTGCAGGTCAGTCAAAGAAAAAGCCTTCAAAGCTCCTCAGAGCCTTCTCTCATAATTGAAACACCATTAGAATTATAAAGTAAGATGAAAAGTCTTATAGATGTTTCCTCTGTGCAACTTGAAAATGCTTCAGTGTTCAGATAAGAGCTGGAGAGATAGTTAGGAATTTCATCTGGGATTTAGAGGTGAGTTTTTATGAAAAAAGAGAACTATCCACTTTTGGTAAAGGTTGAACATTCCTATTTAAATCACCCACGACTGGAAAGAAATCCAAACTAGAAAGAAGGCCAGAGTTTAGTGCTGCAGGGCCTCTTATTTTTTCCTCCATTGTTGTGGATGTTACAGGGCACTGTCTCTCTGAAAGTGAAAAAGCCTACAGAGTTTCTGAGGACATTTCAATTCTATTCTTTTGCAATTTTATGTCTATAGTTTTGTGTCTTTTATTAAGCAAATAAATGCTTATTGCATGATAACAAGATATTAGAAAAAGGGAAGGATATGGAAGATATAGTGGAATAGAAGGTCTGCTCTAGGGAGACCCAGGAGAGTCCCATAGTAAACTTGATAATGAGCCTGGCAATGTGAGAAGAGAGGTGAGGCAGGAGAATAAAGGCTACTGAAAGTGAAATGTAGTGAAAGTGTTGTGCCTGAGTCCTAGGACCCCCAAGAAGACCACCATGGAGTCATACTCCCAAATGCACAAGCAGGGTTTCCTTTATTAAGTACCAGCGAGCATGGGTCCTGTGCTGCATAGTCTGACAAAGCAGATGGAGGAAGAAGGACCCCATCTGTTTTTGTAAGGGGTTTATAAAGACAAAAACCACAAAGCATTCACAAGGTTACAGTCTCAAAATACAAAATTACTTATCCTATATCACAATTGGTTAAAGATTTGGTAAAGCTCAGCTATTAGTTTCTGATACACTAGGGGGATAACATCAGCCCCCACCCCCCCCACCATTTCATCCTCCAGACATCTATTGCTAACCACAAAGGCTGTTTGAAATATTGCCCAGCTGATAGGTGAAGTTAGGTGGTCAACATTCTCTGTATGACGATGGGTGGGGGAATGGGCTGTAATTAGCAACTTTGTGTCTCCATTAACTAATACTTCCTCTAAAGAAGGGTCCCACAGCCTGCAGCTTCTGCTGGGGCTTGGGGGTCAGCCTTCAGCTTATCCTGGGTCTAGGGTGTAATTTAAGGTCCCAAAAGGGCCTAGCCCAGAAATGGAATCTTTTCTGACCTTTCAAAATGGTAATGAAAGTGACCGGGTAACCAAAAGGCCTTGGTTACAGATAGAAGGACATTTGTGAGAAGGGCATCCCAGCCATTGGGCTGGGTTCAGGGTAGGGGACAGGGCATACAGGTGTGTACTGTAGGGATTCTGGGAGAAGCTGTTGACTAGGTACACTCTGATATGTTAAATAGGCACCTGAGTTAGCCATTTGTCCCAGGTTTGAACCTAACACTAATCTAAGAGAGTTGTCAATCCAATTGTCATTCCCTTTTGTCATCCCCTGGCATCTGTTAATTTCTCTTCTTTTTGGTTTTCACAGTACAGACTTTCCCCAACTTTTTACATAGGGAAGTAATGCGAAGGAAAAGAAAAGTCACACTGGTAAATAAAATTCCCTAATACTTACAAACAGATTCTGTCTCCAATACATGTTCCATTATGGAAAACTGAAAAATTTGTACCAGCTGGTTTGTAGTTAGGAAAATGAACATGAATAATAATGTTTAAGCCTAAATAAATTGCTTTTTCAGATTCTTCTTTTGTATCGAACCCACAATTACTGAGAGCTTGTAAGAACTGTCTTCTTACATACTGTCTAGTCAGAGTCTGATGAAAATAGGGGAGGGGGAGGATGGTTGCCTTTGTTGTTCTGCTATTTTAACAAGTTGTTTTTTGCATCTCTATAAAAAAACCCAAAATTCCTTTTTTGCCATGATCAAAACCCAACAACAAAGGCCTGATGATTGACTAAGTTTTTCAATTTCTAATTAGCAAATTTTATTCTTACCTTTGTAGAATCCACGAACAAGCCCACTTTACTCCAAATCTAAAAAGCAAAAGCAAAGATTCCTTGAAACTCTAAGTTATGACACATAATAGAAAAAAAAAACCCGGGTAGGTTTTGTTGTCTGCTGTGGTTTAAACTTAAAGTCAAACAAGGAATAGTACTTTAGTTATCAGTTCCTGAACACTAGAAAAGGAAATTAACCCCTTTGAAGAACTGTCATTTTCATTCAAGTATGTGGTTTCTATTGCAAAATATAAGAATGCTTTAATAAAATCGCCCAGCACAATTCTTTGCATATTGCAGAGTTATAATAAGATAATAAGAAAAGGCAGCTCTGCAGGCACCAAAAATCCAATTAGGTCAAATCAAACCAAATCAGAATGTCCATCATTTTATTAAGAATGACACTCTTGGGTGGCCGAGCACATGGCAGTGAGACAGGACAGCAGGGAACCCATGCAAATCCAAAAACTACATGTTTCTCCTCTGGGAGCTCACTTAAATACCCTGTGGAAGTGGTCCTGACCCCCCTGCCCAGGGAGGGGTCAGAACCTGGCATGATGGGATTTGGAGTCCAGACCAATACAACTCCCAGGCCTGGGGGCTGGGATGGATGCGAGGGTCTGGGGCCTACGCTCCCAACTTAACACAGAGAATATAGTTCAGAAGCATAACAGTTTCCTAGAATGTACAGGAGCTGATATTTATTCCTTACTACAGAAAATGAAATAAAACAAAAAAGTAATGCCCAGGACAGTGGGGCCAAAGAATATAAGTTAGGAATTTGGGTTTCAGTGAACTAAAGGATTTCCTTTTCAAGAACCGTGAAGAAATTATTCATGCTTCAGAAAGGTGAGGCACTTATCTTCCTCTGATTTGGGGTTTTCCTTATCATGGTGAGGAAAGAATGTATACCCTTGAAAAAGATAATATGTTGACATTTACATTTTATGGTGCTGATTCTTATAGATATAGCTATTTGTCCAGGGAAGAAAAATGCTGGTGTTAGATGATACCCAAGTGACTTAGAAAATACTTCTCAGAAAGGTATAATGGGATTTGAAAGAGGGTTGATTGTTGTGTTGTTGTACTCTTTTTTTTTTTAATTTTCTGCCTTTTAAATTATGGGTATTCTAGTCAGCAGGGAGAGCTGCAGCCAGGAAGAAATTCTGTTTGCTCAAGCATCAACTCTTTCAAAACTACTAAGAGATCTTATCTTAATTTCTGTCCTGCTAAGGAATTCAAGATTCAAAGGTTGAGTTTGAGGTCAGCCATGTCTAAAAGAGCTAGTTCTAGGACATGTTCAAAAGCTACCAAGAAACCCTGTCTCACAAACAAACAAACAAACAAAAAGATTGAAAGGTTGAGGCAGAATCCTGATTCCCAGAGATGCCAAATAGCAAGCAGATCACCTAGCTCGCCTCCTTGTCCTTGGGTCTTATAAGAAGTCCTATGTTTTCCTGGTCCCTCTATATCAACCTTTCCCCAGCTGGCTCCTGCCTACTACTTACTGTTAGCTAGTTTGTGACTCAGCCTCTGGACCAAAAGTGTATTTTATTTAATCAAACACATCTTTGCATCATTAAACAAATATTCCAGAGCATAAACAAAAGTAACACACCTTAAAATAATATTCTACAACATTGGTGGGAGTAAGCCGAAGAAAAGAAAAAAACTCACAGATCACGGAAATTAATCTGCCTCTGCCTTCTGAATTCTGGATTTAAAGGCATGCACCATCACTGCCCAGCTAACAGCTACCACTTCTATGCTAGCTTTCAAAGTTAATTTAAAATAATTTAAATTTAATTTAAAATAACAATTTTATTATTTTTTTCGAGTAATAAATAGAAGAGTCCCTGGATCAAGAATCCCCTTTTATAAAAGTCTTTGACTAAACAGTATGTGGGTCTTCATTCCTCCCAGAAACAGGAAAATGTTATTGAGAGTGTAAGTATTGGAAAATATTAAAGAAAAATAAAATCATTATCAGGGATTTAAATTTAATTTGTCGTAAAGTGGAAAAAGCAATTTGCATGTCTCTTGTTCCTAAAGACTCTGGTCCCAGGACTGTATTAGGGAATGGGAAGTACAACAGTACAGTGTGCCAGGATGAAGCAGAGTCACTCTCTGTCTGATTATATACTCTGCACCTTCATGCAGTGAGGTTTTCTAATTTAACATCTAACAGTTTATTACTGCTCCTTCTCCTGGTTTCAAATATTAGTTTGTCCTCATATAACTACAAAAATATAACAGACACTAGACTTAGAATGGGTTCAGGAATTGAGAAACCCATTGAGCTTTGGCTTGCTGCTTCTCAACTCACTTTGTTAAGAAATTTTAGGGCATTGATTTTAGTCACTTCTGAATCACACTCGATAAAAATTCAAGAAAAAAATCTCATGCATACCACATCATAAATGAATTGAAGATGAATCTCCAATGATTCCACATAAGCGAATTAAGAAACTGTCCGTCAAATAGTACTGTCACGCTAGCAGAACTGAAGTTTAAGGTCTAAGAAATGTCTCTAGAGAATGTATTTATTTATTGTATTGTTCTATTTTTCTTATTTTTTCTTTCCACACATTTTTATAAGATTTCCTTATTTTTGCATATATTTGTGTATGTACAGGAATGCACCTACCACAGAATACCTGTGGTTGTCAAAGTATAACTTTTGGGAGTCAGTTCTCTGTTGTAAGAAGTTTGTTTGTATTGTTGCTCCGAGAATGCCAATGGAGTCCGTTCTTGGTTCAGAGGACAGAGTCCACATTAAGATGGTATAAATGAACCATAGTGTTCTCTGGCCAACTCATGGGAAATAAATGGACACAGAAGAGGAATAGAGAGGACCCAAAAGGGATGGGCATGTCCTTTTCTGAGCATGGAGACCTGAGGAGAAGAGGTCGCTAATTGTTTTCTCCCTCGCACTGTGCATCAATCAGGTTGTACACTAATATCTAACTCCAAATCATTTTTTTATTAAAACAATAAAAAAACGCTATGTCTGGCATCCAACACAGAGCATTATTAAACCTTGCTATCACTGCCAGTGGTGGCCAGCTCCGGGGTTTTTTCTGAAGCAGTCATTATACAGCAGCCTTCAGCTGGTGCCCACCCTCACTTCCTGACATGTGGTCCTCCTCTGAACCCCCCCCACCCAAAAAAAAAAAAACAGAAGTTAGACAAGTATTAATTGAATCTCTAACTTTGGAAAATGCTAATTCAGAGTTCAAATGGTGATTAGGCCTTTAAATGCAAGATCAATACACTTAGAAGAATGGTTCTGAAATACAATGCATATTGCATCTCAGGCAGGTCCCAATGTTCACTCACTCTCTTTGAGCATGGGTGAAACTCCTCCACAGAGCAATTAATAACCTAATTACTGTTGTTAAAAACAATTCTGCTGTGGATGACAGAACAACTTCAAGAGATAAAACAAAAATTTTAAGAGATACCATAGAACAATTATTTTGGCAAACTTTGATAAATTCTTAGACTGAAACTTGAAATACAAATAAAGGACAATGAGACCAAGTGTTTGATAGGCACAGAGGCAGATGTAACAATAATTTCTCTTAAGTATTGTCAACAATGATGGTTTCTTCAGGTGGTAAATATTCAACATCTAGGGAACAGAACTTTAACTTGGGTAAAATAAAGTGTACCTAGTATGTAGGGTCAGAAGGAGAGATAGGAATGTTAAGAGGATATATGGCAAAAATAGCAATGAACTTATGTGGACATGATTTGTTGCAGCAATGGAAAACACGGATTAACATTCTTCCAATCTATTAAAATGTAATTATCAAGAAAAATCATAAACTGTTCAGGTTGTACATAAGCAGAACACAAAAGTTAGTGATCTTTCAAGTACTAACAACCCTACTTTTAAAACAGCTAACTGACAAACATGTCTGGGTAGAACAGCGTCCTTCAATATCAGAAAAAATACAAGCATTAAAGCACATGGTACAGCAGCATCTAAAGGTGCATCACATTGAAGAATCAACCAGTCCTTTGAATTCTCCTTTATCTGTCATTAAAAATAAATCTGAAAAATGCAGAATGTCAATAGTTTTGAGAGCTATAAATAAGGTAATTCAGCCCACGGGCTCTTTACAACCTGAAATTTCCTTGCCTTTTATATTACCTAAAGGATAGTCTATTATAGTGATTGATTTAAAAAACTGC
The DNA here is from genome assembly GCA_004026605.1 of Ondatra zibethicus. NCBI lineage: Eukaryota > Metazoa > Chordata > Mammalia > Rodentia > Cricetidae > Ondatra > Ondatra zibethicus. Next base: position 18,540 of record PVIU01022982.1, on the reverse strand, counting down.
CTTTTTACTATGCCTTTATGAGAACCGCATGGAGAAAAAATTGCTTTCACAGTGCCCACTTATAATAATTCACAATATTTTAGAAGGTATCAATGGAAAATTCTTCCAAAAGAGATGCTAAACAGTCCCATCTTCTGTCAATATTTTATACTGTAGCCACTGGAAATAATTCATAAACATTTTACTTCATCTATAATTTACTATTATATGCATGATTCAGATGTAGATATCTAAGAAAAATATCTGAAAAGATAAAAAATAAATTGCCTTGTTCTGGATTACAAATTGCTCCTCAAAAAATATAGAGATGAGATTTTATTAATTATGCAGAATGTAAGATAGGTATACAAATGATTCAACCACAGAAAGTACAAATCAGAAAGGATAATTTACAAAGTCTTAATGATGTTTAAAAATTGTTGAGAGATATTAACTTTCTATGGTCCACATTTGGATAGACAACGCAAGAGCTGTGTAATTTATTTTAAACCTTACAAGATGATAAGAACTTGAATAGTCTCAGCTGAGGCTGAGAGAGAATCGGCTTTTGTAGAAAAAAAATTACAGGATGACCATGTGAATTATCTGGGTCCAGAGCTTGATTTTATTCTGTTTATTTTACCTTCTGTGCATTATCCTACAAGAATTGATAAGCAGGGAAAAGATGATATTTTTATTGTATATTTTTGCCACAAAAACAGGAAAAAATTTAAAATGTACATAGAAAAGATTTCTGAATTGATTCTGAAAGGAGAACTGAGTCTTCATCCATTAACAGAGATAGATCCAACATAAATTTATATTACATTTTACTAGTGATGAAATTTGCTTACTGAGGGAAGAAAATGAACATTGACAAAGAGCAATAATTTCATAGGAGATTAGCAATAAATACCCTAAATGCAAAAGAATTCAGTTATAAAAAAAATCTATTTGAATTTTTCCTCACATATGAGGAACACCAACTTTTGGGAACCCTACATTATATATCGATACACGTAAATCAGGAAAGGCAGGTTTTAAGTCAGGAAAAATGAGTAAACTTGCTCAAAGCCCTAATGATTCCATTAAATAATCTGAATTCTATACTATTCTCATGGTATTGTTAGATTTTTCAGAACTTTTTAATATAGATACTGATTGTCAATAATCAGAAGGAGTTGTTTTATATATTGAAACCACTGAACTAATTCCAGATGATTCAGAATTAACTTCAATATTTATTCAATTACAAGAAATAATCAGAATTAGAAGTTATCTCTTGTATATAACACATATCAGATCCTATATAGGTCTACTAATCCCTCTAGCACAAGGTCTATATTATATTATATTATATTATATTATATTATATTATATTATATTATATATAATAAAATATATTATCTATTGGTAGGAAATATTCTAGTAGCCTAGAATTTCATAAGAAACACCATGTTAAGAGCAATGGTTTAAGGAAAATTTTATTTTTTAACATCTGCCAACAAGCCATTGAAGTTATAAGGCAATATCCTGCACATTCTTTGTATAATAAAACTCCACTACCTGCAGGAAGTAACCCAAAGGGTACTCAAAGAAATGAAATTTGGCAAATGGAGGTATTTTATTTTGCAGAGTTTCGAACATTATAGTAGGTGAACAATACCACAGATACTTTTTCAGGATTTCAGTGGGCAACTGCTTTTAGTGCTAAAAAGGCTGATTCAGATATCACATATTTGCTATAAGTTATGGCTATCATGGGGGTGCATGTACAGATTAAGACTGACAATTCTCTAGAATATGCCTCTAGAAAAATTAAACAGTTTTGTGAATATTACAATATAAAGCCTATAACAGGTATACCAAACAATCCTACAGCACAAGTACTTAGAGAAAGATTTAGTTTACACTTTTAAAGATGTGCTTAATAAAGAGAATGGGGTAATAAAGACCTTCATATTTAGACTACACAATGCTTTATTAATTTAAAATTTTATGAATGATAATGAGAAAGGATCAACAGCTGCAGAGACATAATGGATAAGAGAAAAAAAAACTATTGAATTGATTCATCCCATATACTTCAAAGATGTCTTAACTTAACAATGGAAACCAGGATATGTGTTATATTTGGGGAGAGGTTTTGCTTCTGTTTCCACAAAAGAAGAAAAGCTATGGATATCATCAAAAAAGATAATTATTTGACATGAACAAGATAAATCTCTTGATTCAGAGAGGAAATATTACATTCGAAAGTGTGGCCATTCGATCTGCATAACAGGGAAACTCCCCAAAGTTAAGGTTGGGGTATGGTTTTGTTTTTGTGTTTCCAGGAGAATAAAACATCCAACTAAGGAATCTAAATAAAGACCACTGGAAAAATGACATATCTGAAAAAAGAGAGTCATACAGAGAAAATGCCCCCAAGAAAAAGGCTGAACTGACTTAATGGTATAGCACACCTACAATAGGATAAAAATCTCATAATTCTTTGGTTTCATTTTGGCTTTTAAAACTTTTGTTAAGGTATAAATATTATCTCAACATTTGTGATATATATATATATATTCTCTTGTGATATTACTGCTCAAATAGTGTTATGCTTATTCTAGAAATAGGCTTCATCTAACTTCCTGTACATGAAATTGGGCTTGAGTCTGAAGCAAGTAACTACGAATTAAGTTTGTTTAACTCAAATATAATTAATAGACTGTGGTCTTTTAATCTCTCTGGTATCTGCTGAATATGACATTTAAAAATTTAAGTTTCCTGCACAGAACTGTGACTATTTCTAACAGTGACTTTTGAAGGCCTCAAAAGGATTTGAAACTAAACAATAATGAAACCACCTGGAATGTGTTGATATGAGTAAGCTTACAGACACCACCTAAAGATCAGCTTTGGACTACAAACTGCTCAGGACAATGTCAACACAGTAAGCTAAGAAATCCCAGCTTCACAGACTACTTCAGTCAGGACTCCTGATAAGTCTTAAACTCACCCATCACACTGAGACTGGATAACTGATATCTTTCCCAGAACTTTTTTTTTCCCCAGGGTCTCTTTATGATTTCATCACACTCAGACAAGATGAAATAATCTTAAAAAGATGACACCATATTCCTAACCATGGAGTGGTGGGTTTTTGCTTTTTGTTGGATGTTTGTATCATTTTAGGGGTTTGGTCACAGGATGTTATTATTCAAAGTCAAAAAGGAAACTAATCAAGGGAGGTTAGATTCAAGGATCCCTTTTTTTTTAAAAAAAAAAAAGAAAAAAGGTAGAAATAGGGAAAATAGAAAAAGGGTAGATTATGGAATCTACTTTAAAATAAAAACAACAATTAATCTCAAATATTTTTCAATGGTATGGATTGTTGTATATTGATACAAATTTACAACTACTTTTGCTTAGAGGGTGCTCAAACTGGCCTTGCCCTGTAGTCAGATTGATGAATATCTTAAATGTCACCATAGTACCTTCATTCAGCAACTGATGGAAACAGAGGCAAGAACCCACAATCGAGCATTGGGCTGAGCCCCCAAAGTCCAGTTAAAGAGTGGGAGGAGTGAGAATATAAGTAAAGAGGTCAAGACGACAATGAGGGGGCACACACTGAAACAATTTACTGAGCTAATGGAATCTCACCAACTCCAGCCAGACAAGGGAAGAAACCAGAATAGGACCAAACTAGAACCTCTGAATATGGATAATGGTTGTTGTAGCTGGGGAACACTGTGGGGCCACTGACAGTGGCACCAGGATTTAACTCTACTTTTTATACTGGATTTCGTGAACCCATTCTCTTTGGATGGATAATTGCTCAGCCTAGACAGAGTAGAAGGGTATTGGACAATGTTCCTTACCCTTTCAGGGGAGTGGATAGGGAAAGCTGAGGGGATGGAAAGAGAGTAGGGAGTGGGAACTGGGATTGGTTTGTAAAATGGAGAAAGGTAGTTTGTTTCTTTACAAAAAGTAAAATAAAGAAAAGATTACCTTCGCTATACTCAATTATACCTTTCTACTTCTTGTTTAGGGTTTGTGCCTATGAAACTCATTCAAAAAGTATAAAGTTCTAGTCCATAAAAGCTATTTAGGAGAATAAAGAAATACTGGGTAGTATATGGCTAGTCATCTATACCAATCACACTTATATTCATGTTAGATATATTTTCAAAAACAATCAGAGACAAAATTTGAATAGACAGTCTTCAAATTCTACAGATACCTATAGAATTTTAGTGTTTTATTAACATAGAATTTTTTATGATGATACATATCTTCTCCTGGCAGCAGCAATTTATTTCAAAAGAGGATGATGAGCATCAGAAAACCTTCATATAGAGTTTATTTGGTGGCAAAGTAAGTCACAGGTAAAGAAACTGCCCTTGCTTCACCTGTTGACAGTATGCTGTCCAAATTGGACAAAAGAAGGCTACTATCAAATCTTGACAAGACAAGGTACGAGAGTACTTAAAAATTACTGCTTAATGGAAAAGTCTGTCAGATATTTTAGACCTGTAGGTCAAATATGGATGCCCCAATGTTACAAAGCAGCTCTGTGTTGATTGTCCAGCAGCCAGATGTCTCTGTAGTTTTGAGGTTTTGAAAGTTGCTTGGTCTGCACATCTCATTTACCCAGGCAATATTATATCATTCTTGGGTCTTTGATAGAGATGAAGATTAGATATACACAGTTACAGTTTTTCTTAGTTATGATAGAAAGTAAATTAGGTACAAAATTCTGGACTCACCAGTATAAAGTAATTTCTCTGAATTTGTCAAATGCTAATGGACTGAATATTGTGAATTTATTTCTTTTTGGAAAATTGTTCTTATTGTATATAATTTTACTATGTCAAAGATAAAATCTTTCCCTTTTATTTGTATTTATTTATTTATTATTTATTATTCCCACAAAAAGTGGGAATGTTGCAGATTTGTTTGTATTGTTTTGAGACAACCAGTGTAGCTGGGCCTTAGTTTGGAAGTCAGTGTCCACATTAAACTGGCAGGAATGGATCAAAGAATTCTCTGGCAGAACACAGAGAAAGATGAACACACAAGAGGACTATAAATGGCCTAAAGGAGATAAATAGCTCCTTTGTCAAGTGGAAAAGCATGGAGAGGAGAAGTCTCTGATTGCTTTCTCTAAGGTTTTACACTAATATCTGACTCCTGAACATTTTTTATTGATACAATAATAATAGAATATTCTGTAGTTTTCTCCTTCCACCATGTAGGGCCCAAGGATGGAATTCGGGTCATCAGGCTTCTTGTTCAGTGCCTTTACCTGTTGAACCAGCTCAATAAATCATGATTATTATTTGTAAATCATGATTATTTCCCCACTGTTTTTGAACTCTAGATAGTACATGCTGAAAGTGTGCTTGTTGCTTAAATTTGGTCAAGGATATTTGCATTGCTATGGTGTAATACTGATTCCTGTAGTCAGATTTGTGTTTCAGAGGTTCAGTTATGACTGTGATATTTTTGAGGTGATAAAGCCCTTACTTAAATAGTGGATGCTAGTGGAAGAGCTTCTGCTACAGGATATCATCCTTTTAAATAGGTCAAAAGTTCTATTATGATGGATTGTTACTTTAAACTCAGTTGTTCTGATTCCATGTACTTTCTCTCTTATGCCTATAGCCCCTACGTTTTCACCACATTATAGCACAGTTGGGGCACATTTGAATTGATGCTGATGTCATAATTTTGGGGCTTTGTACCTTCAGACACATGAGCTAAATAAAGCTTTTTTAAAATAACATAACCAATCTCAGGTGTTTTGTTTTCAAGACACAGAACTAACATACCTATAAAAACATCACCACCACCAAGGTTTTGAACACACCTATCCCCAAATTGCCTTCTGTCTCTTTTGTTATTAGTAAAATTATTCTACCAATGTCATGGGAAATAAAATATAGCCTATCAGCAAATTGTAAGCATAAAATAATATATCACCACCTAAAAGCCTTATGTTGTATTATAGGTAACTGAAACTTAAGAATCTTTCAAAATTACAAACTCCTACAATAAAATTCCCCATCTCCTTTCCCACTAATCTGAGACCAAAGAAGCTACCATTCTATGCCTTTCTTCTGTAACTGTGAGCATCTCAGATTTGACATTAATATTATCTAAATGTTTATGTCTTTACAAAATTCAAATAAATTAACTCCAAAATCCCATTGCAATGGCACTACAAGGAGCATCATTGTGAGATTAGGTTGCAAGACCAGAGCATTAATGACTGGATTTCTTAATTTTAAAACATACCACTCATATATTGTTCAACCTGCCTACCGTGTAAGAGCACAGTGAAACAGGTCATGTATTGATCAGGTAGCACACATTTCCAATACACTGATTCTAGATATGCAATGATTTGGGATTTACAAATTTCCAAAATTACGGAAGTTAGGTTTTTAAATTTTGTAAACTACATCTGTATGTGCCTTGTATTAGAATCCCAAGCAGATCAAGACACATGTAAGTGAATTCATACAGGACTCGTCTTTCTATGCTTGGTGATATCCCTCACCAAAAGTTCTTCAAAGCCTATGTGTGTAGCTACAAACGGCAAGATTGCCTCTCTTTCAAAGTTGAGCAATAGTCAATTATGTGCATTTACTTTCTATTTTATGGCCAGTGTAGATAAGGCTTTAATGAAGCTGTCAGTCAGAACTTGTGAATGCTGAATTCAGGTGTTTTTTTTTCCCCACAGAATTATTGGATCCTATAGCACTTTTATTTTAGTTTTTGAGACTGTATTATGCTCCATTAAATGACTGCTGGTTTATAGTTCTGCTAAAATAACTGACCTTCACTTCCTTACCAGAATACTTGTTCTATCTATCTATCTGTCTGTCTGTCTGTCTATTTGTCTGTCAGTATGTCTATCTATTTCTCTATCTATTTGTATATCTCTCTATCTACCTACCTATTTATCTGTATATCTATCTTTCTCTGCTTCTATCATTCTCTCATAAAATATTAGTTATAATTATTACAATTTGACAATAATGCTGGTTATGGAGTGCATTTCTGATAAGTGATGTTCAACACTTTTTCATGTCTTTCATGCATAAATATGCATTCAATTTATCTTCTCACTTAAAAGTAGTTCCTTCAGAACTATTCAGTTAATCAAGTCCCTTATATATTGTGGATGTTCACTCATCAGAGAGTTGACATGCAGATATTTTGCAAATGTACTTCCTTCAAATATAGTATAATACTTCTTGACTTTAGAGAAACATTTTAAAAAGTAATTCCATGCATATGTACAAAGAGAAGCATATGGGAGACTTTGAATGGAGGAAGATGAAGGGAGTGATATATGATAATCTCAAAACATAAAATAAATAAGCAATAAATTCTAAAATTTAAAAAAAAAGTACACATAGTTTTGTTTTTGTTTTCTTTTCTGGGGGGATACACTATCACAAAAAAACAACAACAACAATTAATCATGGCCAAAATCAGTGATAAAGGATATATTCCCTCCATGTTATGTTAACAGTTTTATTTTTTTCAGGTATTATATGTATATCTAATTCATTAAAGTTGATTTTCATGTATGACATGAGATATGGACCAAAATCTTTTTATTTGTATGTGTGTGTGTATATATAAAGTGTATAAATAATTAAAATATATATATACACAATCAGATTTTAAACCATATTTACCTTCATATTCAGTATGAAATATACCACACATATGCCTAGGTTGATTTCTGAGTTTCCTATTTGTTTCCATTGAATTTATTTTAAACCAATACCATATTGTTTGCCTATTATAATCTTCAATATAATTTTAAATCAATAGCTATCATTCTAAGAGTCTACCTTTGTTAATTTTGACTTCATCTAATTTTTCCTATTGAGATACCTGTATATATAGGAATATTATTGTTATATATGAATATTATATATGAATATATATGAATATTTTTGTTTTTATTTGTATAAAATATGTTTAAGATATTTACAGATTATAACTGCAAAGGCAAGGACATTTCTTCCTCTGTCATTTCTATGCTCATTGCTGAAAATTCTTTAATAAAAAATTAATAAGAAGAGATTATAATAAATTTGTACAATAAATTTTTGACATTATACAAGACTTCAAAAATGATGTATGGAAATTATTTTTACAAGCATTCATGCAGAAATACAATTCAAAGAAATAGCTAATGATATTAAATTTGGAGTGTCTTGCAAAGTTGATATTTTCAGAATCCTTGGAGTATCCCTTTGTTCTTATTTCTTCCACTGTGATAGAGAAGAATCCTGTAGCATGGGAGTCTCAAATACACTTTAGAAAGAATTTGGAAGCTTATTTCCTGTTTATTCATGGGGATGTGAAGGTCAGAGACAACTGTAGCTCCTGTTGCTTCAAATGCTAAAATGTGTTTTCTGGGTCAGACTTGCCAGAGAGACACTGTTATACTGGCAGTTTTGATTGCTTTGAATTGTGTGGAAATATTAATTAGAATGATACATGAATATAGGACATGCTTACATTAATTTGTCCTTAGTTTCTCATCAACATTTTAATCTACAGTAAAAATCTCATATCAACTCTCCAAATTTATGATCAAGTACTTTATTATTTTATATTCTATTGTAAAAGGAACTGTTTTTCTCAATTTCCTTTTAGTGAGATTGTTGTTAATATATTGACAGGTAACTGAGATTGCATCTAAATCCTTATTGAATTCATTTATTTTTAACATCTTTTGACATATATATAGGATGTCTATGTGTAACTTGTATTTCTACAAAGAAAATTTTTTCTGCTTTATTTAAATAGATTTTCTTAGTCTTTGAAAAAATATAGTATCCCTTCATGATAAAGTCTTGTAGAGATAGAGACATGAATAAACATAATAAAAGCAATATACAGCAAGCCAATAGCTAACATCAAATTAAATGAAAAAAAGCTTAAAGCAATTCCACTAAAATCAAGGACAAGACAAGGCAGTCCACCCTTCTGTAGCTTTTCAATATTGTACTTGAAGTATTAGCTGTAACAGTAAGACAGCTAAAGGAGATCAAGTGGATAAAAGTGGAAAGAAAGTATATATAAGCAACCTCATAAATTCTACCAGGGAACTCCTAGAACTGAAAAATGTTGCCAGTGATGTATCTTGATTAAAAAAAAAAACTCAAAAAAAATCAGTAGCCTTCCTATAAACAGACAATAAATTGGCTGAGAAAGAAATTAGGGAAATAACACCCTTTACAGTAGCAACAAATATTATGAACTATTTTGGTGCAAATTTAACAAAGTAAGTCAACGACCTGTATAAAGATGAATGTTAAAATTAAATCCCACACTAACTCAGAATTGAGTATAATAAAGGGTTATTTATTAAGTGGTAGACCCAAAGATCACAGTCCTCTGCACGAACAGGGAACAGAAACCAAATCCAGCAGTGGAAGGAGAGAGGGAATGTATGCTTTACATCAGCATTCATAGTGTAAGAGGCATGCCCAAGTGGACGGGTAAAGGCTACCTCACAATTTTCTTTAAATAAGAGAATTGTACGCCTAATACAAAATTATATGCAATAAAAACAAATATCAGGTATAAAAAATTAGAATAACAACCAGCATAAGCAATATCGAGCAAGAAATGTGATAATTGTTTCAATAATTATCTTACCCTAAGGAGTCTATGTTTTATATTATAAATTCCTTGGCCAAGTCATCAGAAGTATGTAGCTACAACTACCTAGTCTTCAGCTCCATCAAAGAGCTGAGAAGGGGAATAATATTACTTGAGTAAGCAGGAAGTGCAATCAAGCAACTTCCAAAATGTGCAACAAATGACAGAGACAACTGGCTACCTGGGTAATCATCTAATGTCTCATTTGCAATGTTGGAGCAACCAATTTTGGCTAACGCCTAGAGTAACTGACAAACCATTTTCAGAGACAGGGAATCTTTCAAAAGTGTCTTATCCTGTGTTGGCAAGATTTGACAGTATTTTTTCTTGTATCCTGCTTGTCCTGTCTGGACATTATTCATTTTGTCAGTGGTCAATGAATGGACAGTTCCTTGCCCAAAGGTGCCAGATGAAGATGGATGCTAAAAACAATCCCACATGAGCTAAGAAGTGAGTAAAATAAAGCATTATTTATTTAGGGATAGTCACACAGATCACAGTCCTCTACATGAATGGGGAGCAAAACCTGAATCCAGCAGCAGGAAGAGAAGGGGAATGTATACTTTACATTGGCATTTATATTATAAGAGTCCATACCCAAGTGGGTGAGTAACCTAAAGGCTACTGGCTGTAGGATTTCCTACAGCACTTGTATGACAAGATCTTCAAGTCTTTGAAGAAATAAACTGAAGAAGATATCAGAAGATGGCAAGATATTCCATGGTCTTGGAATGATAAGATTAACATAGTAAAATACACCATTTTATCAAAAGCAATCTACAGATTCAATGCAATTTCCCTCAAAACCTCAACACAGCTCTCTACAGGAAATCCTCATCTTCATATAGAAAAACAAAAATCTCAGGATAGTTAAAAGAATCCTGTACAATAAAAGAGCTTCTGTAAATATCACCATCCCTGATATTATGCTATATTACGGAACAGTAGTAATGGTATTGGTGAGAAAGAGAAGAGAGAGAGAGAGAGAGAGAGAGAGAGAGAAAGAGAGAGAGAGAGGTTTATCAATGGAACCGAATCAAAGTCCCAGACATAAATCCACATACCTATGGACACCTGATTTTTCATAAAGAAACAAGAAATATACAATGTAAATAAGAGGGAAACTTCAATAAATGGTGCTGATACAACTGGGTGTAAGCGTATAAAAGAATGCAAATAGAACCATATCAAGCAGCCTGCACAAAACTCAAGTCCAAGGGGATAAAACACCTTAACATAAAACATTATACACTGAACTAGATAGAATAGAAAGTGGGGAATACTCGTGAATGCCTTTGCTCAGGAGATAGCTTTGTGAACAGACAACAATCTCCCAGGCACTAGTATCAATATGTAATAAAAGAGATCCCATGAAACTGAAAATCTTCTATAAGCCAAAGGACATTGTCAAAGGGACAAAATACCAACTTGTGGAAGGGAAAAATATCTTCATCAACGACACACCTGACAGGACTGCTTTCAAAAATATGTACAGCTGTAGAAATTGGAAAAAAATTATACAATTAAAAATTAGGCACTGATATATACAGAGAATTCTCAACAGAGGAACCTCAAATGGCTGAGAAACACTTATAAGGCTAAACACCCTTAGTCATCAGGGAAATGTAAATCAAAATGATTCTGAGATGCCATTTTACCCATGTCAGAATGGCTAAGATCATAAAACAGAAGTGACACCACATGCTAAGGAAGATGTGAAGCAAAGGGAACACTATTGGTTGGAGTGCAAACTTGTACAGACACTTTAGAAATTGATATGAAAGTTTCTCAGAATATTGAAAATTGACCTATCACAGCACCCATCTATATCATTCCTAGACATATTTCTACCATACTATAGGGACACTTGCTCAACTATGTTCATAGCAATTTTATTAGTGATAGCCAGAAACTAGAAAAAACCTAGATGTCAATCAACCAAAGAATGGATGGGAAAAATATGATACACTTACACAATGGAATATTACTCATCTGTTAAATTTGCCAGCCAATAAATGGAATCAGAAATGGTCATTATAACCCAGACCTGAAAAGACAAACATGGTATGTACTCAGTTATAGGTGAATATTAGCCATAAAATAAAGAATGAACATGCTAAAATCCATAGATTCAAAGAAGCCAAGTAACAAGAAGTACTCAAGCAGGAACACATGAATATCACTGTGAGGAGGAAAGAGAATAGATATCAAGGTGGAGTGGGGAGAGATATTTGGATGTGGGAGCTGGGCATGGGAAGAAGAAGAATCAGGTGGGGGAGGTGGGAGGAAGAAAGTACTGGGAAAGACGACTGGAATCAGTGACATCTCTGGGATTATCTAGAAACCTAGTACAATGGAAACTCCGAGGAATCTATGAGGTTGACTCTAGAAAAGACTCCAACTAATTGGAGATATGGAGCCTGAGCTGGCCATCTCCTGTAACCAGGCAAGACTTCTGGTGGATGGACTGGCACTCCAACTCAGCCACATAACCTCTAACCTATAATTTGCCCTTCCTACAAGATAGGCTGGAACAGTGGTGGGGTAGATATTATGGGACTGGCCAATCAATGACTGGTCCCACTTGAGCCCCATACTGTGGAAGGATGTCCACACCTGACACTCCCTGGAATGCCATGACTCAGAGGTTGGATAGTCCAGAATTCTATGATAAAACCAATCATGACTGACAGAAATGAAACAAAGTCAATGAAATGATTCCCGATGATAGTCTGCTATACTCATAGATTGTGGCCTAGCCCAAGGTGTCATCAGAGAGGCTTTACCCAGTAGTTGGTGGAAATGCAGAACCCATAGCCAAACATTAGACAGACCTCAGGGAATTCTATGAAATAGGGGGAGGAAGAATTATGGGAGCCAAAGAGGATCAAGAAAACCCACAGAATCCACTAAACTGGGCCCAATGGGCTCACAAAGACTAAACTGCCAACCAGAGAATTTGAATTGGACTGATATAGTTTGGACTTCTTATGGGACTCCAAACTGTAGGAACAGGGGTCATTTTTTGACTCTGATACTTGCCTTTGGTACCTTTTCCTCCTATTGGGTTGACTACTAGGTGGTGCCTAGTCTTACTATAGTTTGATATGCCATGGCTAGCTGATATTACATGGGATGCCTGTACTTTTCTGAAAAGAATAGAAAAGGAGTTGGATCAGGGCAAGAGGGAAGTTGAGGGGAAGAGATTGGAAGGAGGCGAGGGAGGAGAAAATGTGATCAGACTGGGGAAAATTAATTAAGAAAAATAAATACGTTTTAAAAAATTCCCTTGCTTAATTTTATTGACTAAGACTGCTAATACTATTCTGACCACAGTGGTTAGATTGATTTTTCGTCTCTTACACTGATCTTGGCATAAACACATCCAAGTTTTCACCACAGAACATAATTCATTTATTGCATCTATGCTTTCAAGTTGAGGTATATAAAAATTTAATATATTTCATTGATATTTTGTATTTAATTCACTTACATGTATTTTAACATTTCAAAAGATAATCAGACAGTCCTTTTCTCATTTTCTTAATGTGATATATCACTGTTGTTGATCTATAATTAGTTATTAAAGCATCTTTGTATCCTAGGGACAAATAGATTTTCACGATAGCAAATGGTCTTTTTGTTGTATTTTTGAACTGATTTTGTCAAATTTTCATTGAAGAATGTGGCATCCACGTTCAGTAGAAATAAAGGTCCCTACCTTGTTTTACTCTTAATATCACTATTATCATTTATAAAGAGGCAGGACTCATGGTTCTTACAATGAGGTGACAGGGTGGACCACCTGAGGCCTTGGTTTGTTCCTTTGGTGGGTAGTAGACTGCAATTCATGAGAGATAGACATATATGCCATTCAGATAGAGCTGGGGTATAGAGTTTATTTAGTGGGTTATGAAGGGGGAAGGGAAGGGGAGAAGAGAGAAAGAGATCTTCTTGCCTCTGCGGCAAGGGGGGGAGGTTGGGAGTGGGTGGGGCTTGACTTTAAAGGGACAGGGTACCCTGGTGTCAGACCAGGCCAGTAGATTACAATATTCCCATCTTTTTTCATATAATAAAATGGCAGAGATTTAGGCACAGCAGTTTGAAGGAATTGGGATATTGAATTCTCAAGACTGCTTCCTATTTATTTGTGGGTGTCAAAGTCTTTCTTGGGAGGCCTGAGAAACCTAGATGCTTATCACATCGTGGGGTACTGGTCACTTTACTCCTGTCCAGGATTAGCCCAGTGGTTACCGCTTTCACTTGATAAAGCAAATTGTGGATGGATATTGTTTTGTGCCCATCTGTCTTCTGCCTTCTTGGAAGGAATAGAGTGCTGCTGCTAGGAGACAACCTGTCTCTCTGTTGTGAAAACTCTTTTAATAATTAAACATTTAAATGTCACATTCCCCAGATCTCTTGAGCATTTGAGGGCTGTTTACTGGGTAGAGATATGTTATAACTACAGTATAGAATCTGTCTAGAGAACTGGATTCAAGCTTGACTGCACTGGTTTTTAGCTTAAGAGGTGAGATTAATACTTGTGAAAGACAAAGTAGAAAAAAACATTTGAAATAGAAGCTTAATGGTAAAACTGACAATAGTGGAGAATAGCTTAATCTATTTTAAATCAGGGTTGGTTCACATACACAGTATTTTTGTAAGAGATTTAAAAGTACATACAATTTAAAATATGAGACTTATTGCTTTCTTAGTCTGTAATGAGATGTAATGAATAGACTATTTAAAAAAAATTAAGTATATGTACATTTACATCCAGTTGAATTTAAGTTTTATACACATGTACATACAGAGTTAAGGCTAACTTATGTTCATATATAAATTTAACTCTAAAATCACATGCATACAAACACGTGTATTAAACAGAATTTGAGCAAAGTGGGTGCTACTGTGCAAAACAAACAGTAACAGAGTCAGTAAGAGGAATTTAGATACAAAAACATAAGTAAACTATGAGACTAAGCAAAGAATACCTCAGTAAATATGGCGACTTGGTCACTTGCACTGCCCTTAGTCAACATGGTGGTGAGGTCTTCTGACATGCTCTTAAGTCAAAATGGCTGTGGCCAGGTGTTGTAGGGAGAATCCATGTTTTCAGAACCATGGCAGGAATTTTAAAGAGATACAAATAACAAAAGAGACATAGAGGCTGTGTAGAAGATATATTTAAAAAAGAATTACATCTGTGTCACCACACCATTTTCACATTCTGTCATAGATGAAGTAGACAGGAAAATTACTCAGCACCGTGAGCCTCCAAGTCACCAAGCTGCCACACCACCGGCTGCAGAGTGGAGCGAGGGCTGGAACTGGAAACAACTGCCTCACTGATCTGACTACTCCTGCGAGTTTCTGAGAGGCCAGCGGTAGTGGTGGCAGAGATAGAATAAAAAAAAAAGAAAAAAAATAACTTTTACAGGTGGGTGGTGGTGGTGGGGCTGCCCATCGTAAAGGAAAAGCAGACAGGTGTGAGATGCCAGCAGGACACCAGCAGGGTAGAGCATGGTTAGACAAAAACATTTTCATCTGCCTGTTTCCTGACAGAAATTAGAAAGCTCCCACTTTAACTTGTTATTTAAAGGGTACATAGGCCATTTGTTAGTGCAAATGCAAGTAAGGTTAGAAATCTGTAAGTAAGGCTGGGTTTTTAGGGTCTGTGAAAGACGTACAGGTGGGGGGGAGGTTGGACAGGTAGTTTTAGAACTATTCCCCAGTGCAAGAGCATGAGAGAGGCGAGGACCCAATGGCTATGTTCCCGCTAGTGTCTTCAGAATAGAGTGAGAGTCGAGAGGTAGGTCAAGGCCACCCTCAGACTCATCACTTCAGAGGGTAGGGATCAGATGCAGCTCTGAGCAGCTGAAGGACTACAGTCCAGGAACAGAATAAGGACTATAGTTGGAGAACAAGAAGCCAGATCTCAGTCCTCAGTCGTGGGGAATAACGAGTGGGAAGTCAGCGAAAGTCGACTTGGAAAAATCCCCTTACCATTTCCAGTGATGGAGCCGGAACAGGATATTGGGAAGTGGTCCAAATCCAGGGTCCCCACATGTCCTCAGCCGGACCATGTGATGGTGGGAGGAACTTGGAGAGAGGCTGGCTGAGTCACACACCAATGTTATCATTTATAAAGAGATGGGACGTGAGGTTGGTGTCATGACGGGCAGCGACCGGTCACCCGAGGCCACAGAGGGTCCCCTTTGTGGGTAGGAGACCATGGCTGGTGAAAGACATACAGAAATGCCATGCAGAGAGAGCTGGGATATAAAGAAATCTGCTATCCCAATTCCCCTTCAACCTGCTATGCCTAAATCCCCACCCCCCCTTTTTTTTTTTAATACGAAAAAGATGGGAATGTTGTAATCTGCTGACCTCAGATTCACATTACTTTTGTGAAGTAATGACTTCACAAAATAGTTTTGGGGTATGTTACCTCTGGAACAAATTTTGGAGAGAAGCTTGAGAAGAACTGAAAGATAGATTTTGTAGATTTCATAGTGAAGCATCTGTCATAGGTTTTCCTAAGGTCATTCTCTTTCCTTATGACACTCTTCAGACTTTCTGTTTATGCTTCCCACTGTGTGGGGTAATACAATTCTGGGAAATCATCCATCTCTTCCAGGACACTCACTTTATTAGTCATTATTTAGTTACTTTGCTGAATGTTACTTTCTGCTGTTGCCTTTTACAATTTATCTGGTATACATTCTATTATTTTGCATTTATAATTTTGATTATTTAACCTTTCCTTTTATTATTTTTATCAATTTAGGTAAGGTTCATTGATCTATTTACTAGTCCATGGACTTGTTAGAAAACTTTCTAGACAACTCTTGTGTACTGGGTTGGTTTGTTGTGTGCTGACACAGCCTCTCACATTCCTAGCTTTCCAGAACACTGGAAAATCTAATGTCCTCCTCTAGGTGTGAGGCACCAGTGTTTTCTGGGTGGCATTCCAGAAGGCTGTGGAAGCAGTCTATTTCATTTGTTCTCACTTTCTCTGTAGAAGAATCTGTGGAACACAAGATTTTTCCCCCTTTCATTAGAGTGATGAAGATAAAGGAAAAAAAAAAAAACAAAGTACTTACAAAGATATATCTGCCACACATTGTTATTAAAAGCAGGTGGTTTGCTCTTGTTCATTTCAGTTTTAGTATAGTCCTCAGAGCTAAAACCTAATTCTGCTGATTTTAATCTCTTCCTTTGATTTTAGCCTTCTATTCTCAATAGTCAGTCACTCTTCATGTATTATGGATCCTAAAATAACACCTCATATATTTTCAATTTAATTGGAAATGCAATTTTTTTCTGTCCCCCTCCTTCTCATACAAAATTTCAACCACTTCTAACACTCTTAGCTGTGTAATTAAATTACTTTTATTTGCATTTCAATATGGACTACCACATTTTGTTTAAACATTTATTATGGAGTTTTATATTTTACAAAATTGAAGTTTTTGTGTAAATCCATCAGCAGGTTGCCCTATGTCCTGGGGTTTGATTGACAGTAACATATTTCCTTTCGAGTTCTGCCAATAGTATTTGTGTACAACAAACAAGACCAAGTCTTGGGAATTGTATGTTCCAGATGACATGACAGACACTTTGGCAGAGTTTCTATTATTTAGCACACTGCTGTGAATTTTAATAAAAAACCTTTAAGATTACCTAAAAAGTTTGAAGTAGTCTGTGAGCCTTATAGGTACTCAGGCTTAATATTTTATTAAAAATAATGTAAGTATAATATGCACAATAGGCAATATCGAGCAAAAAGGGTGGTAAAATTTATTCTACAATGTGTGTGTTATAATACCAAGAATAGACAGTCATAAATCAAGTGTGATTGGTCTGGTAACATAGGAGGAATATTCAAAGACACAGATCCTATGGAAACTTGTGTTATGCCTTGATTATCATAATGATATCCTAGATAACCCTTTATGAATCACAGTAAACTGATGAACTGTGGACTTCTTTTTTATTAACTGTTTTTCTTAATTTTTCTCATTTCACACATTTAAACTAAGAAATAGGAGCTTACTCAACTCAAGGATTTTTATTCCTTTTATTGAAATTATATTTTATGTCAGTATTTGTGTTTACCTACGAGCACTAAATTGCTTTGAATGAAAAGTATTTAGAGACCTGTGGTTTTGTCTTGGACTAATTGTGTATTTTAAGTTTCAATGGATTTATGAGAATAAATAAATGTGTCATTTCTCCTACCTATCATTCAATGTAGATGTAAGTATGAAAGGAGTCAAAATGTGGAGATTTGATCTTCTAAGAGCATGAATGAAATTCAGGGCCATGTTCTCATTGCCTCTTTCAGATTATTTATCATGTTCCTGTAAATACATGTCAGTCCTCTCCCTTATATTCAAGGATACTATTTCCTCCTGATCAATACACACACATACACAGAGACAAACACATGCACACACGCACACACACGCACACACACTGAATTTCCTAAGGAGTTATAATGTTTAACACCTATAACTTTAAGCCTATCATTTCACATTTCTTCAAACTTAGGCACATGATCTCAAACCTCACTTTCCATCCCAGGGTGCTGTGTTTACACTTTTCTTTTGCAACCTCTGCTGTGTCTTTAGTGACCACCTTCAACTCCTACAATAAAATATAAGGAGTGCTATTTAATGGTTCTCTTAATAACTGGGAACTTCTGACACTTTAAAAGTTTTTCCTAACAGCTTTACTTTGACAAGGTCTATTCAGATCATTTTATTTGAGTTTATTGATCCATCTTTCACCTGTCCAGTAAGGGGATGGTGCCAGGTTGGAGTTCTTCTATTTTCCTTCATTATATCTTCAGATCACTGTATCTCCTTA
>PVIU01022981.1:0-28306 GCA_004026605.1 Ondatra zibethicus | reverse complement strand
CTTTTCTGTTTTGATGGAATATTCTATAGATGTCTGTTAAGTCCATTTGAGTCATAACATCTGTTAGTTCTCTTATTTCTCTGTTCATTTTTTGTCTGATTGACCTGTCCAGTGGTGAGAGGGGAGTGTTGAAGTCTCCCACTATTAGTGTGTGGGGTTTAATATATGATTTAAGCTTTCGAAGTGTTTCTTTGACATATGAGGGTGCCCGTGTATTTGGAGCATAGATGTTCAATATTGAAATTTCCTCTTGATGGATTTTCCCTGTGACTAATATGAAATGTCCTTCTTTGTCTCTTTTGACTGATTTTAGCTTGAAGTCTATTTTGTTAGATATTAGGATAGCTACACTTGCTTCTTTCTTAGCTCTATCTGATTGATATATTTTTTCCCAACCTTTTCCTTTGAGATGATGTCTGTCTTTGAGGTTGAGATGCGTTTCTTGTATGCAGAGAGGGATGGGTTCTGTTTTCATGTCCAATCTGTTAGCCTGTGCCTTTTTATGGGTGAGTTGAGTCCATTTACATTAAGGGATATTAATGACCAGCGGTTGCTATCTCCTGCTAATTTGGTTTTCCTCGTTGGTGATGTTATTTTGTGCGTTTTTTTTTCCTTCGGCATTTGCTGTAATGAGATCATCAATTGTGTGTGTTTTTGTTGATGTAGCCATCTTCCTTGGATTGGAGTTTTCCTTCTAGTATTTTGTGTATGGCTGGGTTTGTGGCTAGGTATTGGTGAAATCTAGATTTGTCATGGAATATCTTGTTTTGTCCTTCTATGGTGATCGACAGTTTTGCTGGGTATAGTAGCCTGGGCTGGCATCCATGGTCTCTCAATATCTGCATAAGGCTTGACCATGACCTTCTGGCTTTCATTGTCTCCACTGAGAAGTCAGGTGTAATCCTGATAGGTCTACCTTTATATGTTACTTGGCCTTTTTCCTTTGCAGCTCTTAATATTCTTTCTTTACTCTGTGTGTTTAGTGTTTTGATTATTATGTGGCAAGATGACTTTTTTTTTTTTTGGATCCAGTCTATTTGGTGTTCTGTAAGCTTCTTGTATCTTCATAGGCATATCTTTCTTTAGGTAGGGAAAGTTTTCTTCTATGGTTTTGTTAAATAAATTTTCCATGCCTTTGAGTTGACTTTATTCTCTTTTTCTATACCTATTATCCTAAGATTTGGCCTTTTTATGTTGTCTCACATTTCATGGATATTTTGGGTTAAGCTTTTGTTAGATTTAATGTTTTCTTTAACTGATGAGTCAATTCTTCTATTTTATCTTCCGCACTTGAGATTCTCTCTTCCATTTCTTGTATTCTGTTGTTCGTTCTTGCATTTGTGGTTCCTGTTCTTTTCCTCATGATTTCTGTTTCTATAATTCCTTCTGCTTGTGTTGTCTTTATTTTTTTCTATCTCAGTTTTCAAGTCCTGAATAGTTTCTGTTATATGTTTGAGTTCTTTTTCTTGGTTTTCTTTAAGTGATTTGCTGATATCTTCCAATTTTTTTGTTTTTTCTTCCATTTCTTTAATGTAATTTCTCAATTCATCTTTAGTAATTTCAGATGTTCTCTTTGGTTATTTTTTAGATCATTTTCTTCTGGGTCATTCATATTTGGTTGTTCAGGTCTTACTTTTGTAGGGTCTTTGGGTTTCACTGGTATTGTGTTGCTCTTTGTGGTGTAGCTTGTGATCTTACCTTTTCTACTCATCTTTTCCTCTAATGGGTGTGGTTGGTGCTGTCTGAGATTCTGTTGAATAATCTCCTAGGTGCCAGTAGATCAAAAGCTAAGATGGTTTTCCTCATGGTACAGTCAGTGTCACAGTTCTAGTTACCCCGTTGGTTATTCCTGTTCCTGGAGGTAGCTCAGTGCTCCTGTGTTTTGGTCTGCTCTCTTGGAGTTTGCTGTCTCAAGCCTACTTTGGTCTAGGCTGCTGGCTTTGATCTGTTTCTGTCAATCTTTTTTTTTTTAAGATTTATTTATTAATTATACAGTGGTCTGCCTGCATATGTCCCTGCAGGCCAGAAGAGGGCACCATATTTTATTACAAATGGTTGTGAGCACCATGTGGTTGCTGGGAACTGAACTCAGGACCTTCGGCAGGGCAGGCAGTGTTCCTAACCACTGAGCCATCTCTCCAGCCCTGTTTCTGTAAATCTTGGTGTGGATCTCCCCTTGCAGATGTCCCTGGCTTGGAGTTAGACCTGTTCTGCCCCTCAGCAGTCTCTGGCTCTGGCTCACTTGCTCAGCAGTTACTCCCTTGTACCTGTTCCAGTAGAGATAGCTGGCTCTGGATCTGGTCGCTGGGTCCCGGGTTGGGGTTTGCTCCTGGCTTCTGCTCCTGGTGAGCCCGTTTTCTCCTTGTCCTAGGTAACTGGTTCAGTCCCACTCTGGTTCCAGTGAAGGTCGTGGACTCTGAGTCAGGTCGTTGGTTCAATCAGTGTCCCAGGACTGGGTTGGCTCCCAGGGCTGGATTTGCTCCTGGCTTCTGCTCCCGGTGGAGCTTGTTTCCTTGGCTCTCCAAAATTGTTTTTTTTTTTTTTTAAGCTGGGCGGTGGCGGCGCACTCCTTTAATCCCAGCACTCGAGAGGCAGAGGCAGGCGGATCTCTGTGAGTTAGAGGCCAGCCTGGTCTACAAGAGCTAGTTGCGGGATCAGCTCCAAAGCCACACAGAAACCCTGTCTCGAAAAACAAAAAAATAAATAAAAAAAATAAAATTGGGTTTTTATAGTAGTAAAGATAGGGGTGAGGGGTCTCTGAGATTCAGGACCCCTGATTGGCTGTTTGTCTAGGGGTGTCCTGGTGAAGTGCTGGCAGGTGTTTCTATTTACAGTGCTTGGAATGCCAAGAATTTCCTTTGAATAATCTGCTCTTGGGTGGGGGTCAGGTAATCTTGGCCTGCCAGGTATTGTCTCAGGGTAAAGTATTGAGACTCTAGACTCCATTTAAATGTATTGATGGCCGGAGTCCCAAGTGATAATGGTTGGAGGAAGTAAAGAACTTCCTTTCATGGCTGCCGCTCACTGTTACTATAGTTTCAAAGGATCCAACTCCCTCTTCTGACCTTCTTGGACACTAGACACGCATAAGGTATGCAGATATAAGGTATACAAAGCACTAAATCATATAAAATAAATAATTTTTTTAAAAAATTTAAATAAGCTTTTGTGTCTTGGAAAAATTCCAGGGCACCAGGATATTCAGATCAAAGCTTTCACATATACTGTTCACAACGTGAATGAAGATGTGCTTGTTTGTTGTTTGCTGAGCCAGGCTATGTAGCCCTGGCTGTCCTGAAACTCACTATGTAGACCAGACTGGCCTCACTGAGTGCTGGGATCAAAGGTGTGCACTGTTGTGTCTGACCCATATCTTTTTGGTTAGGTGTTTTTGGTTTTGCTTTTATCTTTTGGTTTTTTGCTTTTCTTCTTCTCCTTCTCTTGAATGAGAGTGTTTTACCTACAAGTATTCTATTCACCATGTGTGTGTCTGGTGCCTGCAGAGATCAGAAAGGGGTGTCAGATCCCTTGGAACTGGAATTACAGATGGCTGTGAGCTGTCATGTCAGTGCTGAGAATGAAACTCAGATCCTCCGGAAGAGCAATAAGTGCCCTTAACCTCTAAGTTGACTTTCCAGCCCTTCATCAAAGGTATTTTTAAATGAAAAAGTGTGTCTCCATTTTTGTGGAGCATCTTTTTTTTTTTAAAAGATTTATGTATTTTTTATTATGTACACAGTGTTCAGCCTTCATGTGTGCCTGCAGGTCAGAAGAGGGCACCAGATCTCATTACAGATGGTTGTGAGCCACCATGTGGTTGCTGGGAATTGAACTCAGGACCTCCGGAAGAGCAGTCAGTGCTCTTAACCTCTGAGCCATCTCTCCAGCCCCTTTGTGGAGCATCTTCATAGATGATTTTCACTATAATGTATTGACTGTGTCACGTCTGCCATTGCTGGCTTTCCTATGGAACCCGGTGCCTTAGTGATATTAACTCAGTTTGTGGAAGAAGTGAGGCTTACGGAGTTCAAATGGAACTGGCATGTGAGATGGCTCAAGTGAGGTGAGGTGACCTAGATTCAAACTCTGGTGTCACCTAAATTCCTGCTCAGTCCTTATTCTTCACTCCAGAAGAGACACCTCAGCCAGTAAGAGACCTCCCTCTACAAACCCTCCTGGGGACCAGCCTTGCACAACACAGTAGCATATTTCCCTCCATCCCTGAGTGCAGCCACCACACACCACACCTTGTTGGGGTTGTGACTCCAAATTTCTTTTTGCATTAATAATTTGTTTCTTTGTTTGCTTTTTGAGACAGAGTTTCTCTGTGTAACAGCTCTGACTGTCCTTGAACTCACTTTGCAGACCAGGTGGACCAGGCTGGCCTGGACACAAGAGATATGTCTGCCTCTGCCTCCTGTGTACTGGGATTAAAGGCATATGCCACCACGCCCAGTATAATATATTTATTTTTATTTTATGTGTATTGTTTTTTTCCTGTGTAAGCGTAAGTGTGTCAGAAGCCATGTGGGTGCTGGGAATTAAACCCAGGTCCTCGAGAAGAGCAGTCAGTGCTCTTAACTGTTGAGCCATATCACCAACCCTGTGGTGTGTATTTTAACCTCAGCACTCAAGAGGCAGAGGCAGGCGGATCTCAGTGAGCTCGAGGCCAGCCTGATCTACAGAGTGAGTTTCAGGACAGCCAGAAATATTACACAGAGAAATCCTGTCTCGAAAAACCAAAGAAAAAAGAACAACAACAAAAAATGAACCAAAGATATTGTGTGTGTGTCTGTGTGTGTGCATATATGTGTGTGTACACACATACCAGAGGAGGCTAGATAAAATGGGATCGCCTGGAGCAAGCAATACAAGCAGTTGTGAGCTGCCCAACATGGGTGTTGGGAGCCAAACTCCCATCTTCTGGAAGAACAGCAAGTGCTCTTAACTTCTGATTTCATCTCTCTGGCCCCCCTGCATTAATTTTTTTTTTAAATTAGGGGCCAAAAAGATGTCTCAATAGTTAAGAACACTTGTTGCTCTTGTAGAGAAACTAGGTTCCATTCTCAGTACCCACATGGTGTCTCATAACCATAACTCCAGTTCCAGGGTAATCTGACCTTCTCTTGACCTTTATGGGCATCAAGCAGGTATGGCACACATACAGGCATGCAGGCAAAGCACTCACACGTAAATAAAATTAATACATCTATTTTTTTAGACAGGATCTTTTCATGTCTCCCTCACTGTCCTGAAACTCACCCTGTAGACCAGGCTAGCCCTAAACTCACAGATTCCCCCTGCCTCTGCCTCCCGAGTGCTGGGATTATAAGCATGTGCCACCATGCCCTGGTAATAAATCTAATTTGTATGCGAGTGCAAGTGTTCACTGGGTCCATAAGAAGGCATCTAATCCCCTGGCGGTTATGGTTCACCCAACATGGGTGCTGGGAACTGAACTAAGCGTCTGGAAGAGCAGTATGCATTCTTAACCCCTGCACCTTCAACTTCCCTCCATTTTGAATGAATTCTCTTCTTAGGTTCAGATGAAGAATACTGGGAGGAAAAACAGAAAATTTACCTAAGAGAGCTCTGCTTTCCCAGCCTAACTTTTAAAAAGCAACCAATAATTCTGATTCCAGTTAAGGATGATCAAATCTAGCTTTAGAGTGTTGAATCCTCGGATGCAACATTCTTCCATTCTGCAACAGTGGAATTCCCTGGCAGCTCACCACCATGGTCTCAGAGCACACACCCAGTGGCACCAAAGTCCACACTCATTTTACAGAGACCAGAGCAGGCAACAGCAGTAGATACGACCTCCGTTCCAGAAGCCTCATCCCAGCAGGTTGCTTCACATAACTCCTTGGACCCTAATTATTTCCACTTCCCCATAGGCAGGCAGAAGAGCCACATGCCATGGAGGTGGTAGTGCAAGTCTTTAACTCAAATCCTGTTGGATTCTCAGATAAGTATTAACCCATATTCAAATATAGGAGTTAAAGTACACAGCTTCACAAATCTAATTCTACAGGGATTGTGAATCCTGTTCCCAGCACCAGTGTGGTGCTGTGGGGTAATTATAGCGTTCAGTCTAACTTTAGCACATGTTTGGAAATTCAACAAAACACTAAATAGACTGTGTATATAACTAAGCCCTCATTACCCTTAAGCTAAAATATCCACTGCAGGACGGGGCATGTGCTCTGTAATTATCGTGAATAATAACCACAATGTAAGGTTTTTCCATTTACGGCCTTCCAAATTCCAAACTTCACTAGACTAATCTTGCCTGCATTGCTCTAGACAGGTCCTTTGCCCCGTGACTCTCCTCCTGGTCCTTCCTTCAGGTTCCTCTCCTCCAGACCATTGTCTGTTGGTGCTTCCAGGATTCCATCCTTCACAATACTCTTCACTCCATCAAGATTCCTCATTCCTTTCCAGGCTTTGGCTACCACTATTTTTTTTTTCTTTTTGGACAGAAGCTCATGTGACCCGAGCAGTCCCCAAGCTCACTATGTAGCATCGAGGATGGCCTTGAATTTCCAATTCTCCTGTCTCGCCCTCACCAGTGCTAGGGTTGTGCATTGTCCCATCAGGTTTACATGGTGCTGGGGATCAAACCCAGGACTTAGAGCATGCTAACCAAGCACTCCACTAAGTCACAACTCCAGCCCCAACCGATTCCACATTAGTGCTAGTCTATTTGCGAGGTATGGTGTTTGTTTGTGAGAAGATCTCACTATGCAGCCCAAGACTGGCAATCCTCTTACCTCAGTCTCCCAAGCACTGAGATAACCAGCATGTGCCACCATGTCCAGTTCCTATGTTTCCTTATCTCTATCTGGTCCTGAACTTTGAATTCATACTTAAACTCAACAACTAGTCTCTAACCCCATGAATGCAGCTGATAGTTATAATCCCAACACCTAGATTTAGAGCAGAAAGTTCTGCTCTCTCAAGGTTATTGTCAGCAGGTGTGGCTAATAGTATTCCAGGAATAGAGAAGAAGATCTGCTCCTACCTCAAACAAGAGTCTAAGGATCCTGCTAAGGGTCCAGTTCCTTTACGGAGATAACTTTGGATTCCACCCAGGGAGTAGTTTACCTACAGAATGCTTTGGTCTGGAGTTTGAGCATGACTAGTTTTATTCTAGCAACAGAATGTTTAATTATGGATGTAGCCTGCAACCTTCAATTGCAAGATGTTCATTTCCTTGTATCATGTTAATGTAGTTCTTTTGTCTTACTCCTACCTTTAGGGGTCAGAGGTATTTAAAACAATTGGAAATTAAGTACAGGCGAATTTCAGTACTCACTGGAATTTCCTCCCGATACTATTCTTTGTTTCTCCCTTTTATTTTCTTTCGCATCTTCATATTCTTTGCTAATATTTTTCTAAATCCCCATGCCTCTACCCTGGCAAGAGGTACTTTTGTCAAGGCTGGTCCCCAACAGTAATGGAATCTAGATCCACCACTAAATAGTAGCAACCATTGGTTTATGCACTGGGCTTGAAGAATTTAAAGACTGACCAAATTCTTGTCAACTCTTCAAAGACTGTGCTGGATAATTTTATGTCAACTTGACACAAGCTAAAGTCATCTGGGAGGAGGGATCCTCAATTAAGAAAATATCTCCATAAGATTGGGCTGTAGGCAAGCCTAAAAGGTTTTAATTTTAATCATTTAAGCTTAGGTTTTTGTTTTTGTTTTTCGAGACAGGGTTTCTCTGTGGCTTTGGAGCCTGTCCTGGAACTAGCTCTGTAGACCAGGCTGGTCTCAAACTCACAGAGATCCACCTGCCTCTGCCTCCCGAATGCTGGGATTAAAGGCATGTGCCACCACCGCCTGGCTTAAGCTTAGTTTTAATAATTTTCTTAATTAGTGATTGATGTGGAAGGGTTCTGCCCACTGTGGATGGTGCCACCCATGGGATGATGGTCCTGGGTTCTGTAAGAAATCATGATAAGAGTCAGGAAGTAGTGGCACAGGCCTTTAATTCCAGCACTTGGGAAGCAGAGGCAGGCAGATCTCTGTTAGTTGAGGCCAGCATGGTCTACAGGGTGAGTTCTCCAGGACAGACTCCAAAGCTATGAAAGACCTCCGGATTGGGGAGACTCTCACTCAAGTCTCGGGATAACACGACCCCCCAGGAACTCATGAGAGACCATCCTTGCTGCAATCACACGAGGTTTATTGATAAGTACCAGCGCTGGGGTCGAGACTCATAGCCCATACGGGGGAGGAGTTCGACCCTGAGTAGCTGGGAGAAGTTTTTAAGAGAAGAAACCACAACCCAGTAATCCAAAGGGGATGGGGAGGGCGTCATTGGAAAATTCTGAAAATGACCATCACAAGGGGGTGACTCCCTGTTTCTCAAGATTATTCTCAAGATTATAATCTAACTTTATCTTCAGCTAGTTCCTAAAACAGAGTCACTGACCCAGCTAACCTTGATTTTTTGTCTCTTCTCTTCCTGCTAAAGAGGTCTGGATTTATCCGGGTCTTTCAGCTACACAGAGAAACCCTGGCTCAAAAAACCAAAAGGGAAAAAAAGAAAAAGAAATCAGACTGAGCTAGCCATGAGGAGCCAGCCAGTAGCAGCACCCTCCATGGCCTCTGCATCACCTTCTACCTCCAGATTCCTTCCCGGTTTGAGTTCCTGTCCTGACTTCCTTGGCGGATGAACTATAATGTGGAAGTGTAAGCAAAATAACCCCCTTTCTTGCCAAATAGCTTTGGTCATGATGTTTTATCACAGCAAAAATAACACTAAGACAAGTTGGTATCATAAGTGGGGCATTGCTGTGACAGACCTGACTGTGCTGTCTGGGGAAGGACCGCAGAACTTGGGACTGCAGTCACGGAGTGTTGAGAGCCCCGTGGGCTGTTCTGCGGGAGCTCGGGGGATGACACTGTTGGGAGCAGAGCAGAAGATGGCGGCCTGGCTTGTGGCGCTTCAGAGGGAAGTTTAAGGACTCTAGGGGTCATTTATTATTTTGAATTAAGATTCTGAGGTTCTAGTTAGCTGGGGCTGAAGAATCAGCTGTGATTAAGAAGATACTAAAGTGAAAAGTTTGCTCTGCTGGGACCTGGGACACTCGATACTGTTGGCGGGAGTTGAGAAATTAGCAGTGACTAAGAAGACACTAGCAGCCCTTCCCCCACTCTCTTTACCCTCTTGGTCTGGCTCTGTCCCCTCACCTCACCTGGTTCAGGGTCACATTCTCTCTGGACTCTCCCAGATGTCCCTGCCTCTGAGTATGTCTCCCTTTTATCTACAATAAACTTTCTCCTCCACCAGAAAAGAAAAAAAATGACACTAGAAAAGCCGAGCAGTCGGGAGGCAGAGGCAGGAGGATCTCTGTGAGTTCGAGATCAGTTTGGTCTACAGAGCAAGTTCCAGGACAGGCTCCAAAACTACACAGAGAAACCCTGTCCCAAGGGGGGAAAAAAGACACTAGCATCATTGTGGTGAAATCTTCTGGGAAGTGTTTCCTGAGAGCACATGGATGTTGTGTTCCAGACACGGCCACGGTTGTAACGCTGTCAGTCAGCCAAACTTGATAACATGCAAGAGTCACCCAGATGGTACTGGATTTGAAGGCATGAAGGGGTCATGGAAAGCAGCTGAGGCTTGGCGCTGTGAGAGGCCAGGAGAGGCCACTGGGGAAGGTGCAGCATCAGTGGCAGCTGAAGCCCCAGGACTGAAGGGGTCATGAAGAGGCTATTAGTGAAAGTGTGGTCCAGTTGCAGCAGAGACCCCAGCGTTTTGGAAATGCTAGTACCATGGGATGGCCACAAGGAACAGCAGCAGGTATGGAGTGGAACAGCCAGAGCTATGTGTGCCGTAGAGGATGGAGCCTGAGAAGCAACCCAAGCCCTTTGGAGGAGCCCACAAGACCACGAGTGAATCCCAGATACTAAACATAGTTATTTATACTAAACATAGATTTTGGTTTTGCTTTGTTCTGATTGTGACTCTTCCCTATTGAAGAAAATATTTAACTTAATTTTGATTTTTTTTTTGTTTTGTTTTTTTGTTTTTCGAGACAGGGTTTCTCTGTGGCTTTGGAGCCTGTCCTGGAACTAGCTCTTGTAGATCAGGCTGAATCTCGAACTCACAGAGATCCGCCTGCCTCTGCCTCCCGAGTGCTGGGATTAAAGGCATGCGCCACCACCGCCCGGCCTTAATTTTGATTTTTATAGAAGCCTATAGTTGAGAAATTTTGAACTTTTAAAAGAGATATTGGATTTCTAAAGAGACTGGATATTTTAAAGGGACTGAACTTTTGTTTCTTGTTTTGTTTTTTTTTTAGACAGGGTTTCTCTGTGTAGCCACTCACTGTCCTGGAACTCGCTCTGTAGACCAGACTACCCTCAAACTCAGAGATCCATTGCTTCTGCCTCCTGAGTACTAAGATTAAAGGCTTGCACCACCACTGAAATGGATTAATAAAAATAAAATGCTGCAAGATCTCCAAGTAGCTGCAGTGGCAGGAACAGTGCAGGTCCCCGAGCAGGAACAGGCAGCAGCCCATGTGATGGCAGGCAGGGAGCAGCTGGTCGAGAGCAGCTGGTCGAGAGCAGCCAGTCCCAGGCAGGGATGGCACACAAGACCATGCCACAGGTCTCCAAAGGTGGCTGGTCCCAGGTGGTGAGCCACATGACTGCGGCGGGTGAGAGACAGAGACATGGATAGGCACACTATGCAGAGTGAGGTTGGACATTTATTTAGTGGGTTATGGAAGGGAGAAGAGGAGAAGAGCAGTGAGAAAGAGAGAGAGAGTAGAGAAAGAGGGGAGAGACAGAAGTTGCCTCTTCAAGAGGGAGATGGAAAAGGAAGGGAGTCAGGCTGCAAGCAGGAAGGAAGAACTGCCTGCCTCAGTGGACCAGGGAGGGAGTGGGCGTGGCTTGTCTCTTAAAGGGACAAGACAGATCATTACAACCACACCTGGCAGAACTAAACTTTTCTTTTTTTTTCTCTCACTTTGTAGGCTTCAAACTCATGGGGATCCACCTGCCTTTGCCTCCTGAGTGCTGGGATTAAGGGCATGCACCACCATCACCCAGCTCTGGTTTTGGTTTTTTGAGATAGTGTTTGTGTAGTCGTGGCTGTCCTCACTCCATAGACCAGGCTGGCCATGAAATCACAAAGAGCCACCTGCCTCTGCCTCCCCACTGCTGGGATGAAAGGCGCGCTCCACTTCAGCAGCTTCTACTGCAACCACCACCTGGCTCAGTAAGCACTCTTAACTACTGAGCCACCTCTCCACCCCACTTACTTTTTGTGCCTTCAGTGCTGGAGATCAAATTTGGGACCTTGGGAAGGTTTACCCCAAAGTGTGCCATGAAGAGATTTGCCTTTCAGAAAGATCATTAGAGCTGTATAGCATAGGAGAAGGGACAGAGATTAAGGAAACTCATTATATTATGTGGTTGTTTTATTAAGTAAAATGTCCTGGTGACAGTCTGAGTAACTGTTAATAGCCTGAATCCCAGTACGTCATTTAACCCCTGCAACTTGTTGAGATAAATAGACTAGGTATAACTTTCTGTTTATGGTTGGGAAACTCAAAGAAAAGAGAAGTTAAAATTGCCCAAGGTGGGGCTAGAGAGATGGCTCAGAGGTTAAGAGCACTGATTGTTCTTCCAAAGGTCCTGAGTTCAATTCCCAGCAACCACATGGTGGCTCACAACCATCTGTAATGAAATCTGGTGCCCTCTTCTGGCCTGCAGGCATATATGAAGACAGAACACTGTAAACAAAATAAATAAATAAATCTTTTTAAAAAAATTGCCCAAGTCATACAGTTATCAGTGGCAGTAGACAAAGGGTCGATAGCCAGGCATGGTGATGTATGACTTTAATCCCAGCACTTGGGCGACAGAGGCAGGCAGAGCTCTGTAAGTTCGAGACCACTCTGGTCTACAAAAGAAGTTCCAGGACATTTAGGAGGTGACATGAACTCAACAGCTAATTATGCAGCTGACATTTGATTGGGGAGGGGAAACTTCAAGGAGCAGGTGGCAAGGATAATACACAAGTTTCCAGCTAGGAAGTTTTGGGAAGAGCAGGAGAAGCTGTGGGATCGGTGGGAGAAGTGTCTAGTAGAGCATAAGTTTGATTTCAAGGTATCAGAACCCCCATAAGGAGCTGCTGAGAGGCGGCTGCGGGGCTGTGGTGGCGCTCAAAGCAAGAGTTGTGCCGCCATCAACCCAAACTTCAACTGAATGGAAAACAGAGTAAACCTGCCTTTGGGGATGTTGACAGTGACACCAACCTTGAAAACAAACCAGCTACAATGAGACTGCCCATACTTTCTTCCGCTGATTTCATCTGTCAGTATTTCCCAGAGACCCTATCTCCATCTCCTCCCCTCCCTCCCCCGAGTCTGGCAGGCTCTGTATTGCAAGCCTGTCTTCTTCTCAGGAGTCAGCTGGGACTGCAGGTGTGGGTTACCAGGCCTGCTAAAGGGTGTACCTTATCTCAAAGCTTCACAGAGATCCACCTGCCACCTGCCTCCCAAGTGCTGGCATCAAAGGTGTGTACATCGAGTCCAGGAGATTTTAGGTTATATTTTAATTATTTAAAATTGTGTTCATGTGTGTATCTGTGTCTGCGTGTGTAGGTATTTACACCTGAGTACAGGTACTCTAGGAGGCTCCCAGAAAGTTTGAACGAAAGCTTCCTAAAGGGCCCGGTTTCCCCATGGTGGGAGTGCTGGCTAGCAACATCTTCTGAGACACCAGGGAACCAGTTAGCAAATCAGCATTTCCGTGTCCTCCCTGGCCTCCTAACAGCCTAGAGACAACTCTGTGCTCCCTTTGCAACCCTAACCTGCTAGAAGACAGTTCACACTGGAGCAAGTCTGCTTTGCTGGAAATGCTAGAGAAATAGTAACATCCCAAATATGCTATATGGTAGGTGCCTAGTTACACTTCCAGCGAATTAATTTCCTCTAACTTCCTTTCCAGCCACCGAGGATGCTGAACTGCTAGAAGATTCCGCTTGCTCTAGAACTAAGGACTGAACTCAGGGCCTCCCCTACTCCACTACTGATAACATTTCCAGCAGCCTCCGCATCTTTTCACATTTAAATTATGTTTATGTGTATAGTGAGTGTTTTGTTTCATGTATGTGTGTCCACCACAAAACCAGTACCACCTAGAGAAGCCAGAAGAGGGCATCCAACCCCCTAGGACTGAAGTTAAAGACAGTTTTGAAGAGCATATGGGTGCTAGGAATCGAACCCAGGAAGGTGTTCTAGAAGAAGAGCAGGTGCTCTTAACCACTGAGCTATCCTTGAGGGTCTTTCAATGCTGTTCAGCCTAGGTCCAAATCCCTGCTCAGAAGTGATTCCCTAAGGTCCTCTCCCAAGTAGCTGGGACACAGGCCTATGCTACTATCCTCAGCAAGAAACAGCTTAATTTTTAAGTTTATTACAATTATTATTTATTATAGGGCAACATGTGGCAATCTGTTCTCACCTTCCATCACATGGATCCAGGGATCAAACTCAGGTTGCCAGGTTTCATGGCCAAGTGCCTTTCAGCCATCTTGCTACCACAAATTAAACATCTTTTCACTGGGTGGTGGTGGCAGACCCCTTTAATCCCAGCACTTGGGAGGCAGAGGCTGGCAGATCTCCGAGTTCGAGGACAGCCTGGTTTACAGAGTGAGTTCCAAGACACCCAAGTCTATATAGATCAACCCTGTCTCAAAAACACAAATCTAAAATAATTTTTGACATATATGAGAGCTTTGTTAGCATGTATGTGTGTGTACTTGGTGCCCACAAAGGCCAGAAGAGGGTCTTGGATCCTTTGGAGTTATGGACAGTTGTAAGCCACTATATGGGGGCTGGGAATCAAACCTGCTCCTTTGCAAAAGCAGGAAGTGTTCTCAAATGCTGAGCCACCTCTCCAGCCCCTGCTCATCTTGAATCACAAGATCTGACTGTTCCTAAGAGATGGTCTGATTGCTTTGCTACTTTTTGTTTAATAACCTGTTTGGGGTAGGGGAAGCACAAGCCAATCACACGGTGGTCTGTCAGAGGACAACTACTAGGAGTTAGTTCTCGCTTCCTACCAAACTCAGGTCATTAGGCTTCTACTGAAAGCACCTTTTCCCACTGAGCCATCTTACTAGCTGTTTTAGTTGTTCTTGTTTTGTTTGTGTGGAGATAGGGTCTTGCTATATGTAGACCAGGCTGGCCTCAAATTCAGAGATCCACCTGGTTCTGCCTCCTGAGCACTGGGGTGACAGACATGCGCCACTGTGCCTGGTACTGGCTCTTGGTAGTGTTTCCAGAAACTCTCTCTGTCTCTCTCCCTCTCAAAGATTTGTTTATTCATCCATTTGCGTATTTGAGTGCTCTATCTGCATGTACGTCTTTATGCCAGAAGAGGGCATCAGATCCCACTACAGATGATTGTGAGTCACCATGTGGTTGCTGGGAACTGAACTCAGGACCTCTGGAAGAGCAGCCAGTGCTCTTAACAACTGAGCCATCTCTCCAGCCTCTAGAAATGTTTTTTAAAACAAAAAACATTTTTCCTTTTGGACGTGTTTTCCTTTTTCCTGGAAAGCTACTGAGATACTCATACCCAATACCACCTTGCTTTTGCCATTGGCAAGGACATCTTAGGAAACTATCTAGGCTTTTATACCGACCAGTTGAGATGTGGCATACTCAAAGAGCTCAAGACATTGACTGTATCCTCAATTCCTACAGGAAAGTCTATGCAAAATATCTGTACATCTATGCACAAAGCACAAATGTAAAGATGATAATGCCCAATTTTAATAAACCTGATGAGAGGCTCTGATATCAACCTGTTTGAGATTACCAAAATAACTCAGTTGTTTTGACTTTAAAAATTATACCTTTAATTATAGAATATTGTTAGGATAATACAGCCATAGACAAGACACTAGGATAATTGACCAATACTAAGGGGATCTGCTCTACAGATTTACTTGTTCATCCACTCTCCACAACCACAGAACACAGGCACAGAGTGTCTGGGTATGTGCAGAAACAGCCAGGGACCTGCAAAGAGCAGGCATGCAAACAGCATTCGTGAAGTGTGGCAGACACGATTTCCACAGAGTGCAGCACTGGGAGTGGGCAGCAAATGACTGCAGGAGGGAGGGCAGAGCTAGCATGGCCACTCAGCTGGCGCAGACAGGTATGGAGAGAT
The DNA here is from genome assembly GCA_004026605.1 of Ondatra zibethicus. NCBI lineage: Eukaryota > Metazoa > Chordata > Mammalia > Rodentia > Cricetidae > Ondatra > Ondatra zibethicus. The sequence goes on along the minus strand of PVIU01022981.1, from coordinate 13,098 downwards.
GGGAAGGTCATCAGAGACCTTCCCTGAGCCTTTCATCTAGAAGGCAAAAGCAGCAAATGGCACACTAGCAAAACCTTTAAACGAAGGCTGGAGGGGGGATTGCAGGGCTGGGGGGGATGGGGATGGGGTAGGGAAAGGAGTAAAATGAAGTTGGATCGGAGGTGCTGTCTTCTACAAGCTACTCCCAAGCAGTCACATACAGTGACTCAAAGACGCAACGGGAGAACGCTGAAATCCACCCAAGTCATTGGCTATATACAGACACCATATCTGAGTTTAGTTACCAAGAATACATAAGTCACTTAATGGTTAAAATGTGAATACCCACGGCAGGCTAGATTTCGTGCAGAATAGAAACCGTGTGCCCTGCCCCAAGTTCGTACTCAAATGGGAGGGGCCACTTAAAGGCCCTCGGAGTGGTTTTCATTTGGTTGCTTTTGAGGTTGTCACTAGTGAGTGATATGGTATCACCCAGCTGCGCTCACAGTGACTCTCTGTAGTGAAAACACTAAATGCCAAATCCCAAAGAACTTCAACAAAAAAGTTTTTTGTTTTTTTTTCCCCCAAGACAGGGACTCTCTGTGTAGCCCTGGCTGTCCTGGAACTCGATCCCATAAACCAGGCTGGCCTTGAACTCACAGAGATCTGCCAGTCTCTGCCTCCCAAGTGCTGGGATTAAAGGCATGTGCCACCCCCGATCCCACCCCTACAAAAAAGGTTTCTTAAAAAAAAAATGTTAACATTTGCAAGTTTGCACTAAGCACCATAAAAATGCACTGGGCCCCATCCCTTCCATCCCCAAGGGACAGAATAAGCACCAATATCCGGCCTAGCTCATAATTCCTACCTGGGCTGAGGTAAAGAGAGCTGAGGTACTGGGGGACACTGGGGCAACTCTCATTGTAGCTCTTTGTGTCTGGAGGCGGGAGACACATTCCTCTTTAGGTTTATTCACTTCTTCTGGTGAGGCCAGAGGTTTCATCACAGAAGATAACTCAGTCTGAGAAAGGGCAAAGGACCCAACTGTCCAGTCATTCTCTCACAACTGACGGACACACACAAACAAGAGTTTAGATCTGTACAAAACCAAACCTTACAGGAGAGTGCACGCTTGCGCACTAGTGTTCAAATCCTTTTCCATAACAAAAGAAAAATAAAGGACATTTCTCACATGGAGTATGCCTACAGTTCTATCTTATGATCTACATCGCGTAAGAACATGCTGATTCTTAGGAATTTGGTTTCTGCTATTAGAATACACATTTCACTGTACATACACATGCCTTTACGCAAGCTAAGATAAAGACTGGGATGTGGTCCTACCAAACCCTAGAGTTAGCAGTACAAGGGCAAGTAACCTGTTAAAAGTTAGATGGCAAAGAACACAGAAGTGACTGATGCTCCCTGGGAAGGGCTCAGTGCTCCCTTCCCTGAAGGAGTCAACTCACTTCCTACTCCACTCCAGCACCACTTGCGGTCCCATCCTTTCCTAAAGGCAGTTTCCACACTATGATCTCTAAAGTGATTTCTGAAGACAATTCATAAACCTGATTAATGACAGCATCAATGGGTATCTCTTGCTAAGATCACCACCATCCAAGGGCCCTTGGTCCTCAAACTTGTACCCTTCTCCTTTCACATTGTATCTTTGAGTAGCTTTCAAAAGCATGCAAGCTATACACAAGTGAGAAACAAGGAGAAATGATTCAGTCACTGCCTTCAGCGTGCAGAATCCTGTGCGCAAGATGGCAAGGTACCAATATGAGCTACTCAAGGAAAAAGCCCTTTGCAAGGGAAGTGCATGAGCCCAGCTACTGCGGTGTGTGAACAGTGGCTACTCAGGACAAGTCCGCCTGCCTTCTGCCAGAGCAGCTGCGGCCACCCTAGTCCAGTTCTACATTCCCACTGCAGTCTTTTGGGGCCAAAGATATGAGAGGAAAAAAAACTTTTAAAAAATCTACTCCATCTCCAGGCCTAAGCATCCACCAGCATCTTGTCCTCTGGTCTTCAGATTTCAAGTTACTAGGGATGGGGGCTGCTTTTGATGAAGCGATTCATGTAATAAAATCCATGAAGAAAAATAACTATTTTGGAGAAGGGGAAAACGTCCCCAATGCTGTGCGTGGGACTTTCAAAAGAGTTGTATTCTTCCATGTTTTAAACTGTGGCCCACAATAAGGAAAGTCAGTCTTAAGGAAGCTCAAATCAAATATAGTTTGTACCTCCACGAGTCATTTCTTGCTCAGGAATACAGGACTTAGTCGGTATGGACTCTCTTGTGTTTAATAAGAGCTGAGCTCCGGCTGAAACTCTTATCACACTCGGTACATTCGTAAGGCTTCTCTCCCGTGTGAACTCTTTGATGGGTGATGAGGTTGGAGCTTTGCGTAAACCCCTTTCCACACTGCACACACTCATAGGGCTTTTCTCCCGTGTGAGTCCTCTGGTGCTTAATCAGATCTGACCTCTCCCCGAAGCTTCGCCAGCACTCGTTACACTCATAGGGCTTCTCCCCGGTGTGAATTTTCTGGTGTGTGATCAGATGGGAGCTGCGGCTGAAGCTTTTCCCACAGGCCGTGCATTCATAGGGCTTCTCTCCCGTGTGCGTCCGCTGGTGCTGGACCAAGTGCGAGATGCGGCTGAAGTTCTCCCCGCACTCGTTACAGTGGTACGGCTTTTCCCCGGTGTGGGCCCTGCGGTGCCGCACCAGGTCAGAGTTCTGACTGAAGTTCTTCCCGCACTCCTCACATTTGTAGGGCCTCTCGCCCGTGTGCACACGGTAGTGCTTGATGAGGTCGGAGCGCTCGCTGAAGCCCCGTCCACATTCGTTACACTCGTAAGGCTTCTCGCCAGTGTGCGTCCTCTGGTGCTGAGCCAGGTGCGAGCTCCGGCTGAAGCTTTTCCCGCATTCCTCGCACTCGTAGGGCTTCTCCCCGCTGTGGGTCCGCTGGTGCTGGATGAGGTGCGAGAGCCGGCAGAAGCTCTTCCCACACTCGTTACACTTGTGAGGCTTCTCCCCGGTGTGGATTGTCTGGTGCTGAATGAGGTGAGAGCTCCTTCCAAAGCTTTTCCCGCACTCGTTGCAGTCATAGGGCCGCTCGCCCGTGTGTGTTCTCTGATGCTGGATAAGGTGGGAGCTGCGGCTGAAGCCCTTGCCGCATTCGTAACACTTGTAGGGTCTGTCTCCCGTGTGCGTTTTTTGGTGTCGATTGAGGTCTGAAATCTGACTGAAGGCCTTCCCACACTGAGAACATATGTGATAGCGGATGCCTGTGTGGACTTCTTTGTGCGCCAGCAGGTCAGTGACTTGCTGGAGAGGGTAGCTGACCCACTCTTCTGCGGTCAGCTCTCCCCACTGTCTTTCGGACTTGTCCCCACTTTCAAAGGCCTCTTCGCCTTCTGGATTCTTCTCAGCATCCCCAATAGGCTCTTCGGACATGGTCACAAACTCTACATCTTCACTAAGCTCTTCTTTTGGGTTTGTTTCGTTCTCGCTCCTGATCTCAAAGTCTGTAAGGAGGAGTAAATAATGCGGAGATGGTCAGTGCATAAACACACCTACTGTGTTCCTGGCACTAAACCAAGGGGTTCTGTTTATTCCTCTATTCTCGGTGCTGGACAGTAAACCCAAGATTTTGGGCTCGCCATTTAAGTGCTCTACCACTCCGCTACACCATGCCCAGCTCCAGTACCAGGTCCTCTTTCTTTTACTTTTCTTTTTAGTTTCTTTCTTTCTTTTTTCGTTTTTCGAGATAGGATTTCTCTGTGGCTTTGGAGCCTGTCCTGGAACTAGCTCTTGTAGACCAGGCTGGCCTTGAACTCACAGAGATCCACCTGCCTCTGCCTCCCGAGTGCTGGGATTAAACGCGTGCGCCACCACTGCCCAGCTTTAGTCTATTTCAGCATCCGGTGAGAATGCAAAAGTGGGAAGTCCGTACATCATCCACAGGGGAGGGTGGACTGAGCCGAATGGCAACGGCAACACACTAAGTTCTTAACATGCATAACTGTGAATGCTCGCATTTATTGTGAAAGTCCATCTCCGTGAAGGAGAGACCCACGGCTCAGAGAGGTGAAGTGGCTTTCCCGAGGCAATGGATGGATACACAGTAGGGCTAGAGAGGGATACTGCTCTTACAGAGGACCTGGGTTTGGTTGCCAGTACCCACACTGGGCAGCTCCCAACCACGAATTCCAGCTCTAGGGATGCAATGCATTCTGGCTTCTGTGGGCACTATACTCATATACACAAACCCACGCTCTCATATGCGTGTACTTAAAAAATAAAAACAAAAATCTAAATGTTCAAGTCTTCTGCTAAGTTCAGGCTCTTCAGTTAATTGTTATTTAAGAAACTATCTACACTCGGGAGGCAGAGGCAGGTGAATCTCTTTGAGTTCGAGGTCAGTATGGTCTACAAGAGCTAGTTCCATGATAGGTTCCAAAACTACAGAGAAACCCTGTCTTGAAAAACAAAAACAAAACAAACAAACAAACAAAAAGAAACTATCTATTCCTAGTATTTTGAAAAAGGGAAACAATAAGAATCAAAACAACAAGAGACCTTAAATTAGGGTATCTAAAAGACTCTAGAAAAATTTTGGAGCATGTGTTATTTTAACTTGTCAAGCCTTCTTAATTATATTTACTCAGAACCTACCAGATTTTTTAACATTATTTTTTATGCAGTGTTTTGTCTGCATGTATGCCTGCATGGCAGAAGAAGGCACCAGATTTCATTACAGATGGTTGTGAGCCACTATGTGGTTGCTGGGAATTGAAAACAGAGCTTCTGGAAGAGCAGCCAGTGCTCTTAACCTCTGAGCCATCGCTCTAGCCCCCTATGAAGTTATTTTTTAACTATCTCTATCAGGAACATTCGTTTGTGACAGGGTCTAACTCACTATGTCAGTGACACCGAATATTTCTTCCTGTTGACTCTACCTACCCAGTGCAGGGAACACTGGTGCACACCACAGAAGCAGCTCCTGTATTTTTAAAAGATGTATTATGTACAGTGTTCTGCCTGCATGTATGCCTGCAGGCCAGAAGAGGGCACCAGATCTCATTACAGATGGCTGGGAGCCGCCATGTGGTTGCTTTGGAAGGGCAGCACTCTTCACCTCTGAGACATTTCTCCAGCTCCATGTCTTCATCTCTTACTTGACAGAAAAAGCGATTTACAGATGTCATTTAAAGTCAGAGTATATAAAAGTCTGCACAGAGCAGCCCCTCCTTTGCAGAGGACTGTTAGGGAACAAATCTGACGTTCTATGTACGCTAAGCATGTGCTCTAGCACTAAACCACACATCAGAACCAACTCAGACCAGCTTCAGAACTACATATATTGCATATACTTCAATATTTCATATATTTCAAGTGTGAAAATAAAATTATACAACCAGTTCATAAGGAACTTCTATCAGACACTACATTTTCCAAATTGGGTTTCTTAGTACACATCAGAAAACTGTAAGTAGTTATATTAATTAAAAAGGACCTATGAATAAATAAATTTGGTAACTAGTCACAAAAACAAACAAACAAGAAAAATCCAAAACCCAAAAGGAGGCTGGAAAGATGACTCAGTGGATAAAATATTTATTGTACAAACATTAGAATCTGGGTTGGGACATCACATATACACATAAAGGCTGGGCATAACATTAACCCCAACACCTGAGAGGATGGAGGCTAGTGGGTCCTGGGGCCTTACTAGTGAGTAAGCTCAAGGTTCAATGAGAGGAGAGACTTTGTCTCAAAAAATAAGGTGGAAACAGACAGAGGAAAGTACTACAAGTGGGCCTCTGGCTTATACACAGGCAAGTGTCATCTGCACATCCATGTGCACACACATGTATATCCCATCTCTCTCTCTCTCACACACACACACACACACACATACACACACACACAAAGTAAGCAAACAAACAGAAAAGAAATCCAAGCCAGGCACTCAGGAAGCAGAGGCACAGGGATCTCTGTGAGCTCAAGGCCAGCCTGCTCTACAAATCGAGTTCCAGAATAGCCAGGGATGTTACACAGAGAAACCCTGTCTCGGAAAAAAAAAAAAAAGTTTAATGATACATTAAAGGATCCAACAGGTTCTGAGATTAAAAAAGAAAACAAAAACAAACAAAAAAACACCTTGAAGGGCCTGAGAGATGGCTCAGTGGTCCAGAGCATTTGTTCTTGCAGAGGACCTGAGTTCAGTTCCCAGAACCCACATCAGGCAACACACAAACACACAACTGTCTATAACTCCTGTTCCAGGGGATCTGATGCCCTCTTCTGGCCTCCTTAAGCACCAAAGACGCACGTGGTGTACAGACAAACATTCAGACAGAACACCTATACACGTTAAAAGGAAAAACTAAACAACGAAGTGCCTTGAAAACATTTATTAACCCTCCCCTAAATTTATCTGTGTAAGCAACGAGGCTCCTGGTGATTCTAGCTAAGAATTGCTCCTGAGATAGTCTATAGAGATCCAAGAGCATGTCTTTTTAAAGATGCCCCTTTCTTTCTTTCTTTCCTGGTTGTGTTGTTGTGATATATTTAGGTTATGTTTGCAATAGATCTGGGTAAACACATAGTTATGGCTGTTTAATTTTAACTTTACTTTTAATTATGTGTCTGTGTCCAGGTTGGAGTATGGGTACATATGACTGCAGATGCCCTTCAGGGGCCAGAAGATGGCATCTGAGCCCCAGTAGCTTGAATTACAGGTGGTTGTAAGATGCCTGATGTGGGTGCTGGGAGCTGAACTCAGGTCCTCTGCAATAGCAATACGTTCTCTTAACACCTGAGCCATCTTTTCAACCTGTTTTTAGTAGTGGAATTGTGGCTGCTTTTAAGGAACAATTCAAGGGACAAAGGCTCAAGGGGGAAGTGGGGTAGGGGACAAATCAGAATAAAGTATACCAACATACACATATATAAAACATCACAATGAGCCGGGTGGTGGTGGCACACGCCTTTAATCCCAGCACTCAGGAGGCAGAGGCAGGTGGATCTCTGTGAGTTTGAGACCACCCTGGTCTACAAGAGCTAGTTCCAGGATAGGCTCCAAAGCTACAGAGAAATCCTGTCTCGAAAAACCAAAAAAAAAAAAAAAAAAGTCACAATGAAACCCATTGTTTAGTATCACCTAATAATGAATTTTAAAAAAATAAAAAGAATTGGTGTAGGAAGTCCTTGTGTCTATGTGTTGCTTTCATTAATGAATAAAGAAACTGCCTTGGCCTGTTGATAGGGCAGAACTTAGGTAGGCAGGGAAGAAGAAACTGAATTCTGGGAGAGAGAAGCCATGGATCCTCTGCCTGAGACAGATGCTGGTTAGAATCTTTGCCGATAAACCACTGCCACATGGCGATATACAGATTACTAGAAATGGGTTAAATTAAGATGTAAGAATTAGCCAATAAGATGCTAGAGCTAATGGACCAAGCAGTGATTTAATGAATACAGTTTCTGTGTGATTATTTCAGTTCTGGGCAGCCAGGACAAACAAGCAGCCTTCCTATTACAAAGAATGTTGGGGAATATTATTTTCAGGTATGTGACTTTTGTTTATGCTGCATCTGTTTATCTGTGAAACTGTTACTGTGCCTGTCTGAAACACCTGATGATCCCTAATAAAGAAATGAACAACCAATAGCAAGGCAGGAGCAAGGATAGGCAGGGAAGAGAGTATAAATAGAAGGAGAAATCTGAGAGGCCATCAAGGGCCAGCCACTCAGCCAGTCATGGAGTAAGAAGGAAAGAACGGTATACAGAAATAGAGAAAGATAAAAGTCCAGAGGCAAAAAGTAGTCAGTTAAGAAGAGGCTGGAGGGGCTGGAGAGATGGCTCAACGGTTAAAAGCACTGGCTACCTTTCCAGAGGACCCGGGTTCAAACACTCCCAGCACCTACATGGCAGCTCACAACTGTCTGTAATTCAGTTTGGATCAGGAATCTAACACCGTCACACCAATGTGCTTAAAAATTAAATAAATTATTAAAAAAAAAAAAAGAAGAGGCTGGAGAGATAGCTTTGAGGTCAAGAACACTAAATGTTCTTCCAGAAGTCCTCAGTTCAATTCCCAGCAACCACATGATGGCTCACCACTCTCTATATTGAGATTTGGTGCCCTCTCCTGGCGGGCAAGCATACATGCAGGGAGAATGCTGTCAACATGATAGATAGATAGATAGATAGATAGATAGATAGATAGATAGATAAAAATATGTAAGTTAAGAAAAGCTGGCAAGAAACAAGACAAGCTAAGACTGGTAATAATAATAAGCCTCTGTGTGATTTATTTGGGAGCTGGGTGGTGGGCCCCTCAAAAAGCCAAAAGACTAAAAAATTCACACAATAGAAGAAGCCAAAGAAATTGGGACATCAGAGAAAGTCCAAGCTAAGAAAACCCCTCAGGTTACCTTTTGTTCTGAGGATAAAAACATTTTAAAATAACTTAGTCCTGTGCCTGGCTTTATGCACTGCTGAGACTCAAACCCAGGGTTTCAAGTAGGCTAAGCACCCTAGCCACTGAGTGGCATCCCCCAGCCTCATGAGTTCTCCTCTCAATAGGATTTGTGGTCTAACCGTGCAAAGATTCCTCTGAAACAACACCGCACACTTGAAGGATGAACACCTTTGAAACTGCTCTAGACAAGAACCTATTTAGGCAAAGTACCTGAGGCAAAACTGCAGCTATGGAGCCAAAACAAACACAAAAGGGGTGGCTTCTGCCCGTCTGTGAACCTGCTCCAGGAGCCCTCATCTTCTAGCGCCCTAGAGAAAAAGCACCATTTACAGGGCATTTATGTCTGGCAAGCACCACAGCGCCAGACCTGTTTGGTCAGGCTGCAGGATGGTGAATGACTCATAGAATGAGGATCCTCAAAGTCTCTAAAACTGCAGAAACCATGTTTTTTCGACCATATAACATAGATCATCCCACATTTAAAGCTTCGCATCACTAGTTGTCTGGTTTTCCTTAAAACAAACAAGTCTGCACTGAAAGACCTAAGTCATTTTGACAGGTTCAAAACAGGAGACAAAAAAAGGTAAAAATGCCCACTCACCCAGTGAGACAACATTTCCATAATTCTCCTGCATCACGTCCCTGTAAAGGTCTCTTTGTGTAGGATCCAGAGGTCTCCATTCTTCCCGAGTGAGGTACATGGCCATATCTTCAAATGTCATAGGGGCCTGAAATCACACAATGCTTCCTCACTACTTAGTATCTACGAGTTTAGGCCCAGCCTTTCTTCTTGAAATTAGAGACATGGTTAGAAATGTCGAGAAGGCATTGGCATTAAGTCTGATCTGTAGAGTGCAAAGAAGAAATAAGAAAGAAAGAAAAAAGAACATGTGGTCAAAAGGCAGGGCGATCTACTAGCTGCCTCCTCAGGCAATCTACTAGATATCCCTGCCCACTTTGGGACACATCCTCTTCAGACCTAGAACTTACACGGCTCCAGACCTCTACATGCAATGTTCTCCTTTTCTAAGACCAGTGACATTCTCTTCTTTATGGTCCAGTTCGAGCGCCAACTGTTGTTCTTTCTGTCCAGTTCCCCCCCACCCCCCACCCCGCCACTTTGCTCTTCACTCCTTTCTCGGATACCGCATCGAGAGTTAATCACTCCAGGATTTTGCTGTTACCACAGCACAGCACTTTCTTGCTAAGGCAGAGGGCTTATCATATTGTATCAAGGTTCATCGGGTGCACCTCTCTCCCTACAGATAGTTGGCAAGGAGGGTATCACCCATCTTGTTCGGTTTTATTCTCCTCAGTAGTTAAAGCCATACAGTAGATGCTCGATATATGCTTGTATATGGCTAAATTAGCCAGCACTAAGCCCCTGCAGCAAAATAGCGAAATGAGTTAACCCCAGGGAATTTCCTATAGGGTTTGCAGAACGGGGAAACACCGGGCGAGATGGGTATGCAGAGGCGAGGTCCGGGAAGCCACCCCCCCCCCGGCTTACCTGGGACCCAGCCATGAGCAGGGTGGCTGCCATCTCAGGCTCAAGCGTTCGTCTCCTGGGAGAGAAAGCAGGGAAAGTAGCTAGTAGACAACGCTGAAGGAGAAGAAAAGCAGGGAGCGAGGCGCGGCTAGAGGCCCTGCCCACTCCCTAGGGCTGGAGTTCTGGTCGCAGGGTATGCAGGGACGGCCCAGGACCGGTCACTCTCCTCCTCTCTGACCCCCGAGCGTGACCCGCTCTCCGCGTCTCGGTTAATACCAAGTACATGCAAGGCTAGAGTAAGGGAGGACAGCCCCTGGCTAGGTGCCCCCCGGACTGGGGGTCAGGCCGATGCTATTAGACTGAGGCTTTCAACCCAGCCCTACAGAATGCCTCTGCTCTTCCATCTCCGGGCAAGGGCCTTTCCGGCAGCAACCTCGGCCAATCAGCAAAAAAACCTCATCAAACACGAGGCCAATCAGATGCCAAATCATCAGCCCTCCTCCTGCCGCGTGGCCGAGCATCTCCACCACGCGTGCGCGCGCCTCGCGGCCTGCCGGGACTTGGAGTTCCACTCTGGCGTACAAAGGCCACTTAGAGGCCAAGCGCTGGGGTGGAAAAAGAACAAAAGGGAGGAGACAGGGCAACGTCCTTCAGGACCAGAAGGAGTATCCTCCACTTTATTCTCGGAGACCGCAGCACGACTCAGTAAAGGAGGCTTCCCTGTTTTTTTCTCATGGCCCTACGACCGTCTTTGAGTCAGATATTATCCGCGAGTGTGGCAGCCTGGGATGAACTCAGCTGGGATCAACCCTCATTTGACAGCCCAGGCCAGAACGGGGATAAAGCTCCAGTTCCTTCCCTTGGGAGACTCCCAGGCCGCGGTAGAACTTTGGGCCCCGCCCACGTACTCGCAACACCTCCCAGTGCCGCGGCCAGCGCTTGCTCTCCGCGTCCGAGAACTACAACTCCCAATAGAACTTGCGGCACTCGCAACCTGCCTGCAGACTACACATCCCAGGAGGCTTCGTGATGCACGCCCTATGCGGGAGTGCAGAATGCAGCCAGGAGCCAGTATCCTGTTAACCCTGTAGGGAGCTTCTCGCGCTGTTTTATAGAGACCCGACCCAAGTGCATTTATTATCAAAAACGCTAGAACACTGAAATCAGAAGCGGGTAAGAAGCTAGGGTGTGTAGGGAGATAGCTGGTCTCAGAATGGAGCCTCAAGGAACTTGCACGATTGAGGGTCTCTCTGCTGAAAGATTTTTGAAGACCTCCCAACACCATGGAGACCCAGGCCTGTGATGACTGAACCTGAAAGGGTCCTAAGGATGTTAGCAGTCTCTGTTTCAAAGAAGCCACAAACCCAGGTTAGGGCAGAATGAACAGTCTTACCTCCTGGTCTGTGAAAGACCCAGTGGATCGCTGGTTCCAAGATCCTCGAGAGGCCTGAGATCCCCAAGGCTCAGAGTTCTAAAGAGCCCTGACGTTCGAAAAGATTCTAGAGCTCTCCAGCAGATTCTGGAGATTTGAGAGCCACGGGTAGAAATCCGAATCCATAGATGAACAGGCAAAGGCCAGAGTTTGATGGTAGGATTGAGCCCAAAGCTTCAAGATTTGCAGAGACCTCAGACTGTTCTATTGCTCCAAGAAAACCACAAGCTCATAAACAGATTCCTGAGGCCACAACAGTTGACCAATAAACACCAACAGCAGCTAAGCTACATTCAGTAAGAGTCCTCCAAACAGTAGGACTTGGAGCCTTTCCCCAGCCAGGATGCAGGAATTAGACGATTGGAAGACGACAAGGGCTAGGCAAAGCAGGCATTCTGCGTGGGGAAGAGCTTCCAGCTTGCTGTAGCCTTGGAGAGGGAAGTGATGGAAAAAGAATATAGCAGCTTATTAGGGACTCCCACCCTCTTCAAGTTATAAATATCCCAAGAACCTTGGCTTGATGCCCAGAAGCCTGTTGTCTCTGACTGAACAGGAGACTTCTATGCCTGGGCTGGGGAAAAGGGCTTTTCTTTTGTTTTGCAGATACATCCACACACTGAAGAACTTAAAAAAAAATCTTTTTTCAAATATGATTCCCAGCCATGCTTTTATTAGTGTCCTGCTCCCAGTGCCAATTTATTTATGACTATATGACTCAAGGATCTACAAATGAACTACTAGCAGGACCCCTACCAGCCATAATGCAGCTTTTCTACCTGTGCTGCTCTTTCACTCCCAAAGCTGGGATGCAAAAAATGTGTCAGTGCCACACAGAATTATTCCTTCTACCTATTGTAAAATTGATCCAGCCACCATGTAAATCAGAATCCTGAAGGATTTACAAGAGTCAGAAGAGTGTGGCCATAAAGGTCAGACAGACCAAATTCAGGACCTAGGCTGTGTATTCTTCAGGAAAATCTCTCCAGGCCCATTTCCTTTTTTAAAATTGTAAACTCTGAGGCCTTTGTCCCCTGGCTGTCAAGCTTTAAATCCTCTTTTGTCCCTCTTGCTATTCTTTTTATTCCCAAGGACTGCGCCTGCGGGCGGGATGGGGGCGGGATGGTTCCATTTGCCCAGCTTGTCAGCCTCTGGGGTAAGTGCAGGATGGGAAGCACCTGGGGGAGGGGGCAGGAAGGACGGTGGCTGTTGCTGCTTGCTGCTTAACTCGGAGGGTGGGGCGTGGAGGGGGTGGGGAGGGTGTCACGGGAGGAGGAGGCAGCTTCCTGCCCTATTGTTCAGTGTTATTCAGAAATACTGTTTTGGGTTTTCTCGAGTGAATTGGAAAGTCCTGTCTGTCCTCATCATTAAGCAAATAATGAGCACCTTCTGTGTGGAGGCTTCAGTACGGCTTGGCCCTGGGAAATGAGGACCTTCCTTGCACGTGTTTAAAATATGCATTTGCTACTGAATCAGTGTTCCTGGGGGGCTCTGGAAATGGTTTTTTGTTTTTGTTTTTGTGGCTTTGGAGCCTGTCCTGGAACTAGCTCTTGTAGACCAGGCTGGCCTCGAACTCACAGAGATCCGCCTGCCTCTGCCTCCCGAGTGCGAAATGGTTATTTTTAAAAAACATTTTTTCTAAAGATTCATTTTACTAACTTCCCACCCCGTGTGTGTGTGTGTGTGTGTGTGTGTGTGTGTGTGTG
>PVIU01022980.1:0-28323 GCA_004026605.1 Ondatra zibethicus | reverse complement strand
TTTTTTGTTTTTTTTTGGTTTTTTTTTTTTTTTGGTTTGGTTTGGTTTTTCAGGGCAGGATTTCTCTGTGTAGCTTTAGAGTCTGTCCTGGAACTCGCTCTATAGACCAGGCTGGCCTCGAACTCACAGAGATCCGCCTGCTTCTGCCTCCTGAGTGCTGGGATTAAAGGCATGCGCCACCACCGCCCAGCAAAAGAGATGTTTGTCTGGCATATTTGAGAAGCAGCAAGGAGGCCAATGTTCCTAGACAGTTATGATTTTAAAAAGTTATGATTTTGAAAAGTGACTTCAGGGAAATAAGAAAGGTGGGGAAGGAAAAAGATCCAGAATTTATAGATCATCAGAACAGTTTGATTTTAGTTTGAGTTATTGTATTATGGAAAAGTAATACTATATAACCTTTTAAAGAATTATGCTGTAGCACCACAAGAGCAGAAGGAGGAAGATCATTCTGAAGAAAACCCTAGTGAGCACTGATAGTAGTTCACACTTAGAAGGTAGGCAGAGAGGATCCAGAGAAGGCAGGTGAGGAGAGGATGAGAAATAGTCAGAGTCTGAATATAACAGGCATTTCCTAGTGGATTGGACTTGAGGTCTGAGAAACATAAAGATATTAAGTACAACCATAGTCGCCTGAATGAGAAAGATGGAGTTGGCTTCCACTGAAAGGCAGAATGTTTGGATGATGATAGATGGCTGAATCTGGGGGGAGAGGTACAAACAGGTCAATCTTGGACATGTTCACTTTGGGATCTAAGTAGAAACATCAAAACAGAAACATAAAGTGTAGGGACAAAGGAAACTGTCCTCTCTGAACACTGAAGATTGGCTAAAATGATCTTACAATATGCAGCTTAACAGGAGAGAAGAGAAACTAAAGTGCATGAAGGGGAAATCACAGCCTGTGTGTCCCACACATGAGACCACGCATGCCCTCTGCAGAAGGCAAGAGGAACAGAGGCTTGGACAGGGAATGACTTGGGTTGGTAAGGCCATGTTAGCTGTAGGAGAGGAGAGGAGAAGGCACAGCTTGCCTTACTAAGTAGTTACGTCTCCCAGGTATCCTCTGGAGCTGTCTAGGAATTCCTGGGCTTCTCTGTCAGATTCTCTTTTCTCCATTGATTGATAATGTCTGGTTAATAAGAGTTCATACCAATTGCATGCCTTTTGGAAAAAGAGCTTTCCGATGATCCCCTTCCTGCACATCGGCATGGAAAGGGGGCAGCAGGTATAGGGCTTGGAGGTAGAAAGGAGGGCACAGCTCCTTTAGTTCCATTCTTTGGGGGCTGGAGGACTGTGTGCTTCAGCTGAGAGACTGACACGCTGCCTGCTGCACTGAGAGGATTGTTTTCCAAGTTCCAGCACAAATACAAAGTTGGTCTACAAATCTGTAATTCAAGAGAGAACTCTGGGTAGTAGGGACATGTTTGGAGGTGACAGGATTTAAATGAGGAGATCTCTAGGGTAATGAGAATAAGCCGAGGTCTGAACCTAGGCATTAATTTCACGAGACCATGGACAAAAGAACGACACAGCAGAGGAGACCGTAAAAGGAATGAAGCATAATACAAGAGGTAACCACGAGACCGAGGACACCAAGACAAGGGGAAGAGGACCAATCTTGTCAAGTGCTGCTAAACGATCAAAGATTTTACAAATGAATTTCACAGTCTAGAGGTCATGGTAGTACATTGTAATATTAATATTTTGGTGTCCATTACACAAAAAAGGAGTCTTATTGCTTAATAAATTCTTACAAAAAATGAATAGGCTTTTAAACAGTAGTCAATAAACCATTTAGTTCAAACAATACACAATGAAATGAAATACCATGGGATGTATCTACCGAAACAGGGACATCTTGGCTGACATGCTTCTAGTTTGCATGTTCTTCCTTTAAGTAAGTGGTGCTGAGAACCAAGGATATAGAAAGAAGGATATAGAAACAAAATCACTGTCTCTGCTGTCACTGAGCTCTCTAGGGAACCGGACAGGTGTATAATCACATAGCCAGTGATGTGGCAATTTGTGAAAGACAGCATCTAAGCCAAAGCTGGATAATCAGAATGGTGGCCTTAAATTTATTCTCAGAAAATCCTGTAGTGATTATATGCAAAAGATTTATCCACAAAAATTATAAAATGTGTTGATCAACATGTGAAGACATGTTCAGATAAACAGGATTTAGGAAGAAATACAAATGGCAATCGCCATGTAGCCTCAGGTGGCAGAACTTCAAAGTCTCTTGTCTAAGAAACAGAATGAAAGTGACAAAAGTGGTCCAAACACCATCTCAGGACAGAGCTCCGCCAGGGAGGACACTGTGCTAAAACACTACACTGTGTCATGGAAACTGCTGAAATTCATCTCCGTACCGTCTCTCTCAGCTGCTCAGGGTCCTCAGGTTCTGAAAACAGCAGCCTCAACGTCCAACAGTCCAGATGCTCAGCTGAGCGGAAGTGGAGGGAACAGAAATACTCAAAGTGGCCATCTCAGAAACCATCCTGAGTTAAGACAGTCCCACAGAAACTAGTCTCAGTTAGGACAAGCTACCCCATAGCAGTAATAACCTGAGAGATGCAAGAAATGAGAGCCCTGAACTCTGCCTGTCTTACATTCGCATGCATAGGAAAAACTAAGGAGGCTCAGGCTCCTTGCATATCATGGGTAAAGGGTGAAGGGGACCACTCACAGAAGGGGCTTCCTTCTGGACCCCAGATTAGGCACTAACCATATCCAAACACCTGTTTTCACAGAGAGATACTTTATTAAGCAGGGAAGAAAGTTATAAAGTGGCTGCTTTCTGACTCAGGCAGAAAACAGCAGCAAATGACCTCGCAGGTGTAATTATTAAGAGAAGGGGAGGTCTGTGTTAGAATGGGCTGGGATGTGGTGGGAAAGAAGATAGAGGACCAGGAAGAAGGGGAAGGGGACAAGCAAATGGGGAAGGGATATTTGTCTGGGAGGGACAAAGGACTGCCTCTCGATAGAGAGGAAACAGATATGGCACACAGGCAAATGGTTTATAAAGGTAAAGGGGAGGGCCCCATGTTAGAACGATGTGTTTAATTTTAATTGGGCATGATGATTAGGTTAACCAAAGGGGGCCTCTGATTGCTGGGCTTTAGAAGTCAGCCTCGGGAGGAGGAAGTGGCCAAATAAGGGAACAGACCTTGGTAGCTAACTTTAGGAATGTAATATAAAGGTTTTAAGGCAGAAGGAATGGGGGAGAAGGACAAGGCCTGTGAGAGCCACATGTTCGAATAGGCTAGTGTCCCTTCAAAAGGGAATGGGCACAGGAAAACTGGGCAAGACAGTCTTGGAATCTGCCTGAACTCTGAATGTGCTTTCCAAATCACAGTAGATCAGTAGAAGCCTTGCTGGACATAGGAGGGCTTGCCTGGGAGCCCACCATTCATGAGATGGAAGCAGAAAGAAGGCAAGCATGGGACCAACCTGGAGTATGTAACAGGATCTGTCCTAAGAAAGTAGAAAAGAAACTTTAAGCTTACACATTTTAAATCATATGTCCTCACTGGTAAGGCAATCCATATTATAAAACCAGACATCATGTCATTTAAATATCCATTCATCCAAATGTGCATGAGAATTTGCACTCATTTGTCGTCACACAATTTGAAGAGTTGGTCACCTACAAAACACTGCAAACTCTTTACCAACTGAGCTATCTCTGTGGCTGTTGTATAAATTTCCTCCTAGATTAAAGTATTCCATCATGCAGGAAACTCCTTAAGCAGGAAAGTAAACAACTAAAAATAATTTCAGGAAGTCCCTGAAACTGACCAGATTCACTCGGCCCTTCCCTGGCAGAGTAAGCAATAAAAGCTGAGAGTCCCCCAGGCGGAGAAGCTAGACTGCTGAGAAAAGTCTCAGACTAGCTGGGCTTCAAATATGGAGCAGCTCCCTGTAAGAAGAAGCAGAAACCAGCCGAGCTGCCTGGAAGAGGATTAAAACAACCGAGACCCTGGAAAGGACACTGTCAACCTGCAGACCGTGCAGTGTGCTCCAGGTTTCCCAGCTTTTGTGTGCTGTCACCCATGCTGGGGTGGGCATTGGCAATGAAGCTGTCTTTGAGTCATTTCTACTCCTGTAGATACTCCTCACCCATACTACTGTTAAGTAACCCACTGGTTCACAAACTTGGCCCTGGTGATATCCTTACTTTGGTGTGTCATGGGATTCCTATCTTGGGTGAATAGGCATATGGGTTGAGTCTTCCAA
The DNA here is from genome assembly GCA_004026605.1 of Ondatra zibethicus. NCBI lineage: Eukaryota > Metazoa > Chordata > Mammalia > Rodentia > Cricetidae > Ondatra > Ondatra zibethicus. The sequence continues at coordinate 24,081 of PVIU01022980.1, read as the reverse complement.
GGAAAAGTTCTGTCACCTAATACTACCCTCATGTGACTACTTACAAAACAAAAATGTACCATCATACTGAAAGGAATATTACAGTTAGTTAATCTGATAATTTATTATAAATCATTAAGTTGACTTAGGAAATTGCATATATATATACAGTTTTATATATACAAAATCAAACATATATTATATAGCTTCAAATATATGTATATACATATATATACACGCATATATAATCAACTCTTCTGGCTTTGTTTAACATGCCACAAATTCTAGGCTTGCCAAGCCTACCACTACAAGAGAACCTTCTTAGAGAACTTTGGAAATGCAGTGAGCTAAGTCATCACTACAACCAAATGTGTGCTCTTATTTGTCAAACTAGCATCATTATTACTGTTATTTAAATTTAAATTTATAAACTTGCAAAGTATCATAGATTTCATTTTTCATACTCTTGATAATATTTTATAAAATATTGGAAAGTATCTAATTCACAAGTGGTGTAACCAGTACTTCTTGAAATGATCATTAAAGATTTGCATGTGCATAAGATGTAAATCTTATCACAACACTCAGTAAACTAAGAACAAAATCTAATGTAATTGATTAAGATACAGAATTTACCACAAACCATAGCACACACATCCAAGTACATTTTTCTCCTAATCTCCACAGATAATTGTTTTTTTAATCTAGTCCCATGAGATATGCGTAAAATATACTTCATCATTATCAGTGACATTTTGAGCCAGAAATATTTCATTAACTAACAGTGAATGATTAAATGATTAAACAAATACATCTATGATCAACAACAGGAAATGATTATTAGTAGGAAGATATATAAATCTATAAAACAAACTAGAAGAATAAAATTTTAAGTATTGCAAATTAACAGACGCTTCATTGGGTTGGTGGTAGTGGTGGTAGTTTAGTTTGGTGGTAGCGGTGGTAGTTTAGTTTAGTATGGTATTTGAAACAAGATGCCATGGTGTAGCCTAGCCTGCCCTCAAAGTTGTGGTCCTCCTCTGTCCCAGCCTCTAATGTGTTGGGCCTGTATCACCACAGTAAGCCAATACATGAATCAATCTGTTACACATATAAAGCAACATGGTTCTTAAAAATTCCTGGGAAGGACCTTCCAGTAGACTTTAAAAGTGTCACTAAATTTTAGTTCATCTAAGGATGTTGTATATGCATAGCATGGTGCTTGGACTGAGAAACGTCACCTTAAGTACACACAATCAAACATTTGGTCCTAGCTATTGAAGCTACCTGGGGAGGTTATGGAACCTTTAGTTGGCAGAGTTGCTGAAGGAAGCATGTTACTAGAGACAGGGTTTAAGGGTTTATACCCTCACCCTACTTCCTGTGTGGGTAAAAATGTGATCATCCAGCTTCCTGCTCCTATGGCCATGCCATGCCTTCCCCACCATATCCAGACTCTGTCCTTCTAGAACTGTAAATTGAAATTTCTTCCTTAAATTGCTTCTGTCACTGCAACAGAGAAGTAACTGAAACATACAGATGCTGACATTTAGGGGATAGTTAACATTTCACCTCAGAAATGAGAAGAATTCCTTCTAAGAGGTTAATGCGTGAAGAAGACATTAAATGGCTTACACTGTGCAGATATGTACCCATGATCACAACTGTTTAGAATGGCTTACACTGTGCAGGTGTGCACCCGTGATCACAACTGCTTAGAATGGCTTATACTGTGTAGGTGTGGACTGTGATCGCAACTGTTTAGAATGGCTTACACTGCGCAGGTGTGGACCATGATCACAATTGTTTACAGTGTACACTGTGCAGGTGTGTACTCATGATCACAACTGCTTAGAATGGCTTATACTGTGCAGGTGTGGACCGTGATCAAAACTGTTTAGAATGGCTTACACTGCGCAGGTGTGGACCATGATCACAACTGCTTACAATGTACACTGTGAAGGTGTGTACCGTGATCACAACTGTTTAGAATGGCTTACATTGTGTAGGTGTGTACCCGTAATCACAACTGTTTAGAATGGCTTATACTGTGCAGGTGTGGACCATGATCACAACTGTTTAGAAACCAAGACAGAAGGGTCACTTGAGAGACCATGTTTGGAAACTATTTGGGAAACATAGAAAAACTTCAATTCAAAAGAAAAAAGTACCTGGGTGGTGATGGCACCCACCTTTAATCCCAGCATTCGGAGGCAGAGGCAGGGGCATCTCTGTGAATTCAAGGCCAGCCTAGTATATAGAGCTAGTTCCAGAACAGGCTCCAATGCTACACAGAGAAACCCTGTCTCAAAAAACCAAAAAAAAGAAAAAAAGAAAAAAAAGAAAGAAAGGAAGGAAGGAAGGAAGAACAATAAAACTGAGTGGTTATGCAAATTATGTAACAAGTAAATTGATTACTCTATAATTTGATTATATTTCTGATAGGTAAATATATATCAGCAACTTGGACATATACTTGGAAAATACTTTTAAAGACTTATTTGACTTTTAGTTATGTGTATGCACATGTGTGTATGTGGGCATGTAGTCAAGGAGTAGTGAGTGTCACCAGAGGTCAGAAGAGAGTGTCAGAGCCCCTAGAGTTGGAATGCCAGGCAGTTGTGAGCCACCTGATCTGGGTGCTGGGAATGGAACTCTGAGCCTGTGGAAGAACACCACGCACTCTTAACACCCGAGCTATCTCTTCAGTCCTATGGAAAATATTTTTAATCCTCTTTAATAATGTACTTCATAAAGAAAAGAATTTGAAATCTTTTTAAAACTATATACTCATGATGCCAGTATGCAACAGAAATCCACTCCAAATTCTCTTTCCAGCTTTCCTCTTCATTAAATTCTAGATCAAAATTTACAGAAATAATAGCTTAACCTTGAAGACATACAAAATGACAGAAACCAGTTATCAAAAGAAAAATACTGTTTGATTCCCCCATAGCACAATATGCCTGTAACAATCAGATCCAGGGGGATAAAAGTGAGATGAGGTTGAGAAGAACAAGGTAAACTTCAGGAGTTACACAGCAATGTAAGTGACTCAACATCACTGAACTATGCATCTAAAAGGCTAAAGTAAACCCCATGGTATATGTACCTTACCACAACTTTTAAATTAAGTAAATAAAAATTTATAAAAATAACATATTTTCCTTTGGAGTGCTCAAGTTTGTGTTTGAATATATGATAATAAATAAATTTGCAGAGTTCACTTGGGAAACCTATCATTTGGAGGCACAGGGGAAAAACAAAGCAAGCCAAGTTAATTAAGTTGAGATATATTACGTCATTTTCTATATAACACAGGTGCTTTGAAACACCAGGTTTCTGGCTGTGAGTTGATAATTGTGGAGCCAGGTGATAGGTACACAGAAATTCATTATACAATTCTCTCTAGTGTTGTATGCTGGAATTTTTCATAATAAGACATTAAAAATAAAGATAGCTGTGCAAACAAACGAGGTATGAAACTCAGCAGGGCAGAGAGAGTGATAGGAGACCACGGTGGGCTCTGTACTCAGATCATATTGAAAGATAAAGTATGGAAATACTTTACAACCTGCTTTAAAAATATGAACTTGAAGATAGATAGCAAAATGGAGAAGGATTGAAGAAAGCAGTATGTATGACCCAGCAAAGACTCCTAGGAAAAATGAATTGTAAGCCAGTTTAAACTTATACTCAGTTAAATTTAATCTTTTCACTTAGTTATTTTTTGAAGGAGGAAGATTTTTTCTTTCTCCTTTTTTTGGCTTTATTTTAGTTTTTCTGGTTTTTTGTTGGTCATTGTTATATTGAGACAGAGTATCACTCTATAACCCAAGCTGTCCTGGATCTCGCTATATAGCACAGGCTATCCTTGAACTCACAGCAATCTACCTTAACCTCCCAAATACAGAAACAGCACCATACTTAGCCATTTTTTAACTTCATATAAATTAGAAAACAACCTTTGTATTAACCAGTTTCTAAATTATAATGGATAATAAAAATTAACTAAGGGGAAAAACTCTCTAATTCTTTAAGAATAACATACAAAGGGGCTGGAGAGATGGCTCAGTGCTTAAGAGCATTGCCTGCTCTTCCAAAGGTCCTAAGTTCAATTCCCGGCAACCACATGGTGGCTCACAACCATCTGTAATGAGGTCTGGTGCCCTCTTCTGGCCTTCAGGCATACACACAGACAGAATATTGTATACATAATAAATAAATAAATATTTAAAAAAAAGAATAACATACAAAGTCAAGCATGATGGTACATGCCTATAATCCCAGTACTTCAGATGTAGCGACAGAGGATTAGAAGTTTAAGGTCATCCTCAGCTACACAAGTTTAAGGCCATCGTGAATTACATGAAATTCTGCCTCAAAAACAAAATGAAGAATAACAGAAAAGTTAGATAATATTAACTGTATAAAATCTAATCTCAAGAAAGTAGGAAATTTTGTTTTCAATTCTGAATGTCCTGTTTCCATACTACCATGAGAAAAAGAAACTTCCAAATGCGTGAGAAATTATTTTACCAATATTCTGCAAAAAGCAAATTTACAGAACTAAGATATTAAACAAAAAAATAAAAAACAAAACTGGAACCAGGGAGATAACTCAGTGATAAAATGCTTCTCACACAAGCATAGGACCTCAGTTCAGGTCCTCAGAACACAAGTACAAAGTTGGGAGCAGCAGCTTACGCCTATAGCTGGTTAAGCAATGACAAAAGGCTCCCTGGGGTTTGCTAGCCAACCAGTCAAGCCAAACAGAAGCAGGCAAACATAGACAATAAATAACTTAGCAACTATGAGTTACTGGGCTTAGACTGTGCATACACACCTCTGATAATAATACACTTGGCAGCCAGGACTCTACTGTGTGTAACACACACACACCTCCAAACAATCAATGCAATCAATGCATCCACCAATCTGTTAGCAACCTAGGACCCCCGTCTGCACTGAGCTGCACACACCCCACTTCAAACAAAATGCAAGGAGTTTCTGTTCCACATAAGGCCCATCAAACATAGACAGTTTCCAGTCAGTTATGCCCGGGTACAGAGGTCAGGGGCTCAACCTGCAGAGAGAATCTTTTATTACCATCTCATGCTTATGCATAACTGGGCATGCACTGATTAGAATCAGATACATTATAGTCAAAACGGAGACCACAAACTATCCTCTAGTGGCCGCACTCTGGGCCATTAAAGGAGCACCAAGAGTGACTGGAGCTCTGTAGGACCCTCACTTGTGTTTTCCTATCTATACTACCATGTTGTTCTAATTAAAGTCCCTTGCCATTTTGGAATCTGTGTGAGCCTTTATTACAACTATTTGAATAACAGGCCAAGAACTGAAAGACACCCAGCCAAGAACCTCACGACCACTAATAAAATCAACAAATTTGGTGAGCTCCATGACTAAGAGATTGGATTTCAAAAATATGATAAGTGATTGAGAAACGCACTGAATATCAACCTCTGGACTATTCAAACACAGATTAAGCATGCATGCGCACACACACACACATATATGAATGAACAAATACACACACACATATATATATATATGTGTGTGTGTATGTATATCTATACAGAGATACAGTTAACAAATGGAAAACTCTTGGGGGAGAGCTGAAGTGAGGTGTTTTGGGTTTTGTTTTTATACTGTAGAGACCTTGTGCATGGTAGGCAGGTATGATTTCCCTGAGCTACATCTCCAGCCTACTGTGATATTTAATTTTCAAATACATACTTAAGAGTTCATGAATGCATAAAGTAGGAGTGAGACTCTTGACACTTCTGTCCAGATAATGCTAGAGAGTTTCTTATATGATCTGGGCTTTATGGACTGCAATGAGAACAAAGTATCTCTGAGTGAAGATGCTTGTAGACATGTTTTATGAGTCACCATAATAAACATCATTAACCATGGCTTTGCTCATTTTTCTTAAAACACAGAAGGACCTAAGTTCTGAAAGCCACAAAATGAAGAGTAAATATTCCTGTGAAGACAGAGTTAAACTGATGGGAAAAAAAAATTAAGTGGAAAGGGGTTTTAATTAAAGTTTGCTATTTTAATATTATTACTTCAATACAATTTATAAAATCAGAGAGAAATTAATCCAAAATTGAATCTAAATGTATATTGTCTAAACATAAAATGTATATTATCTGTCCTTAATCCTCCTCCTCTTCTGTGTGTGTAAGCACACGCACACTATCTGTCCATATACAGTCTACTCCTCTATTGCTCTCCTCCTCTTCTGTGTGTGTGTAAGCACACGCACACTATCTGTCCATATACAGTCTACTCCTCTATTGCTCTCCTCCTCTTCTGTGTGTGTGAGCACACGCACACTATCTGTCCATAATTCCTCTATTGTTCTCTACCTTTTTCTTTTTTGAGACACGGTCTCTCTCACTGTACCTGGAAATTCACTGAGAATTAGAATCCTTTCTTACTTTTTTTTCCCATTTTCAGATGGTGGTGGCACACACCTTTAATCCAGCACATGGGATGCAGAGTCAGGTGGACCTCTGTGAAGTTGAGGGCCAGCCTGGTCTACAGAGTGAGTCCCGGGAAAGCCAGGGCTACACAGAGAAACCATATCTTTAAAAACCAAAATTTTAAAAAGTTCATTTTTCAAAATAGTCTTTTCTCCGTTTTCTGGAAATTTAGAGAAGGAATAGAAGGAAGTGAGTTTTGGAGCAGACAGTGAAATTAGAGAAGTACTGGAGGAAGCCACAGTGTGGATACATCCTTAAGGAGTTTCTGTATTATTCTGTGATAAAACAGAGTTCCAACTGAATACAAAGGAAAAAATGTAGGAAATGGAACCTAACCAAAGATATTTTGTGTAAGGGTTAACTATTCTGGAAATGTTATAGGGTAAGTGTGGGGAGCTGGGAGACGATGAAGATGGATCAGACGAGAAGCTATAACCCCTGAGCCAGTGCAGAGGCAGCTATCCAGACCACTGCGTGTGAAAAGGTGAGAAATGCGTTAGAAGTGCACTGGGGACACACGCCTCTAGAGGACAGCAACCTGAGTCTGAGGCCAGCCTGGTCTACAGAGAAAATTCCAGAACAGTCAGGGCTACACAGAGAAACCCTGTCCTGAATACACAATAATAATAATAAAACTTAAATAGGAAGAAAAATGTGTTTAAAATAATCATAATTCTGAAATTTCTGATAATTCCCAGGAATACTGATTTACTGTCCCTGAACTTTTATAAGAAGTTTTATAAAAGAGATGGAGTCAGAAGCCTATACTTGAGCTGCAGTTCTAACACCAAAAGAGAGACATAAAGGAGGGTAGGGGGAAGGGACAAGACTCATTCAATGTCAGAACCATTAACACTAAAACCAAGCTGAAGACAAAGAGCTGTTAATTACTTAGCATGTTCCTATTCAACCATAAAACAATGGAGGAATATCATAAGGAACACAACAAGAAGGAGGCAGAGTTATTGGTTATAGGATTAACATGCAAAAAATAGTGATTCCTCAATGTAACTCATGGAAATGGTAGCATGAATGAAAATTCAAAGGTAACTGTAAGCAAAACTATAAAAATACCCAAGAACGAAATCAATTAATAAAAGGTACAAATAAAGTCATGTCCTGTACAGGGAGCCAGCAAGGGCCCCTCGGGGTTTAAAGGTTTCTGATCATTGCTGTGATTCATGCCTTTATCCGAGCTCAGAGGAACCAGACAGGACTGCTGCGAATTTAAGGCTGTGCGAGAGGAAGCCATGCTGCACCACCATTGAGTAACACACCGGGGAGACGGAAGGTTGGAGGACTAGTCTGAGCATCTCCCTGCTCCATTCTAAGTGATGGGAAGCTGACCCACATTCAGGTTTCTCAGATGCACACTGGAAGAAGCTCAGCCACAGTGCGGAGAAGCCTGAGCTGCTCATGAATCAACTGAGATGTCAGGCAGGGCGACCAGGAAAGAGACTGCAGGTAATGCTCAAACGCCTTCAGCAGAAAGTATCACCAATTGTAGGTATGGAAGTAAAAGAGTATCTAAAGCTTTTACATTACTTTGGAATAGAATCAAAAGAACAAACATTCTGTAATGTTCTTATGTCATTAAGAAACTCCCAGACACACATTCCTTAATATTTCAGATTTTGTGACCTCTGATTTTTGACTTGATTTCCGGATACTATTACTCTCTAGACAAAAATAGTGTCCTAAGAAAATTAGAGTGTAGCCGGCTGTGGTGGCATAAGCCTGTGATCCCAGTACTTGGGAGGCAAAGGCAGGAGAGAGGGCATCAGTGTCATCTCTGACAACATATGAAGTTCAAGGCCAGACCCTACCACAAAACCAAGAGAGAACAAACATTTATAACATAAACAAGTGGCTTGAAGCACCAGAGAAACAACTGTTTACATAGCAATAATTAATATTGTAAGGGTCCTTATCTATAAATTCATGAAGGTCACCTAAGGGCTTTTCTAGATAACACTTCATTAGCCAAGTAATTATGAGTGTAAATATATATATATATATATATATATATATATGGAATAATAAAATGAACATCTGTTTTAAAGAATGATTTTAATTTTATGCCTTTTCTTAAATCAACCCCACTTTTATACTTTACCATCGATTACTGAGGTTTTTATATAACAAAAATAAACAACTCTCCCTGAAAACAGAAATAGGAATCCCTGTTGTGGCTAGGTGAGGTGACAAACACCTGTGACCCATCACTTGGGAGACAGACAGAAGGACTGCTGTGAGTCTGAAGGCAGAGAGCACCGGGCTAGCTACAATACACAGAAAGACCCACCACAAAACACAAAGACAACGAAGTGCTTTTCTGCTCTCACCTTGGCTGTTCTCCACTCCCAACCGTCGCCTATCTGCTGTGAATGTTTGATGAACTCTGCACAATAATGTTGGAAGCTTTTTTCTCCAAAGAACTCATCTTCCATGGTAAATGACAACTGCAACACAAAAGAAAGAAAGTTGGGGCAGGAAAATGGAAAAGGTCCTTGGGTCAGTCATGAGAATTTTCTCTCTCCCTGTCTTCCTTTGTGTTTTAGACAAGAAATCTAAAAGCACATGCTTGTAACAAAGTATTTATCTATGAAGCTTTCTTTGCTTGATCAACACTGTGGGACAAGGGTCTGTACCCTGTCACTTGTATTTTAAATAAATGCTGATTGGCCAGTAGCCAGGCAGAAAGTATAGGTGGGGCAACCAGGCAGAAAGTAGAGGTGGGGCAATGAGAATTCTGGGAAGAGGGAAGTTTCAGTCTGCAGTCATCACCCAGACAGAGAGGAAGCCAGACACAGAGCAAGCAAGATGTGACTGCCTCGCTGAAAAAGGTACCAAGCCACATGGCTAACACAGACAAGTATTATGGGCTAATGTAAGTTATAAGAATTAGTTAGTAAGAAACTTAGCTAATGGGCCAATCAGTTTACAATTAATGTAGACCTCTGTGTGATTCTTTGGGACTTAATGGCTACAGGACCAGGCAGGACAGAAACTTCAGACAACAGATCAGGAGGGATTCTTATCTGGTTTCTTTTTGAATTGCTGGGCATTGAATCCAGGGCCTCAAACACACTCAACATATGCCCTACAAATTAATGGATCACTCAACCAAACATTCTGGGCTGTTTGTTCATTTTTATAATGACAAGGGTGACTGATGTTGAAATATAGTCTAAATCCTCACTGTTAATTTTATCTGACTCTAAGATAATGCTTTCAAATATGCTCCTCAGAATGTGTCTGCCTCCTGCCTCAGGTCTTACACTGACTTGGTACAGTAAGGCATGGAGGCCAACTGCCCTTCACTTTGTTAGAACATCAACTCTCCAGCAACTGCTGTTGCAAAGCTTTAAATTGCTTTCCAAGGTATAAAGTTAATTAAGTAATAGTAGCTCACACTCACAAATGTAACATATCAGGAAATACATATTTGTTGTAGAAAGAAGTTCAAACATCAAATATTCTTTAATTCTTTATAGAAGGAATTTTAACACATAAGAAAAATTCCAGATCATGTACTTGAGGCCTCCCAATGAAAGAAGTTAGGTGTAACAAAGGCTCATTGTCACTAGCTATGAGCATCAAGATTACTGCTTATTATATCAGCTGCTATGCTGGACACTTCACATTTCCTCTCCAACAAAAAATCAAAAGGAAACTGTTCACAAATACAAATAAAAAGGGATTCAGGGCCATGACCTGTCTATACAAGCTGATTTCCAACCTAATATGCAGACTATTCAAATTTACCATAACCTATATAAGAATGTGTTTATTCACCCAATAATAAAAGTTGAATGCATGTTAAATAGTCACTGTGCATAGAGAAAAGTTAAATATGGAAAAGCAGACACTTGGCCTTGGAAGAGCTCATGTTCTGAGAAATGGAGATAAACAACAAAAACAGTTTCAGTGTAAACGCCCTTAACTGGCCTCCATTCAACACCACTCCACTCGCTGATGCTGCTTGCAGCCTTGCTCAGGCCACTGATTCTGCTGTGTGAAGACCACTGAGCACTCAGTTTTTGAGAGATGAGTGTGTGTTCACAAACCATATTCCCATATCATAAATATGGAGTTTAATAAACAAACCAATAAAATACCAATAAGAAGACAACTGCAATTTCCGCAATTGCATATATTGTAAATGCCTCACTAAGGGCCAGGATAAGTATGCCTCTATATGAAAAGCGAACTGCTATTGAGCAAGGCTCAGGATGGTGTAACTGAAAACACACAAACCCATGATTCTGTAGTCAGCTGGACAAGTGGCTTGAGATCTTACTTTTAAATCAAAACTAGAAGTTTAGATGGTGTATCCCTGGTTCCATTTAGTCAGGAATAAGCTATGACATGAGTGTGGTGGCACACCTGTAATTCTAATACCTGAAAGACGGAGACAGGAGGATCAGGAGTTCATGGTCATCTTTCTTCACCATAGAAGTCAAAACCAGCCTGGGCTAAGTGACATTCTGTCTTTAAAAAGGACGTGGGAGGAGGCCTGAAAAATAAATTTCAATCAAGTACTTACACTCAAAAGAAAATGGATTCTTTGGCCAGAAATTCAAATTTTAACAAATGTGTTTTTATATTTTACATTTTAATTATTTCTTCTAGCATACATTTTTTTTTTCAATGAAACAGTCTTCCTATGTGGTCCAGGTTGGTCTGAAACTCACTATATAGATGAGACTGGCCTGGAACTCATGGCTATCCTCCTGCCTCTGTTTCCTGCTGTGATTATAGACACACACTAACATGCCTGGCTCTTAGGGAGAAATATACTCGGGGAGTTTTAACTTGTTTGGTTTTGTTTATTTATTTGTTTTTGAAACAGGGTTTCACTCTGTAACCCTGGCTAGCCTGAAACTTGCTATTGCAGTTCAAGCTAGACTCAAACTTGCCAAAATCTGATCATCCTGCCTCTGCCTTCTAAATGCAAGGATAACAGGCAAACACACACTGCCAGGAATCATTTGTAATTTCCCACACTGTTTCTAAGGTCCTATCCAAATATTAAGAACCTCTGTGCACAGGGGCAGGGGCAAGGCTGAGAAAACCAACACTTAAAGCACCTACAAAGGTACCTTAAAGAAACAAGGACAGTCTAAAGAATAAGGAAACAGCATGCGGAGTTCCTGGTAATGTCTGAGTCACAGAGCCATGGACAAGGCTTTCTAGGAAAAACACAATCAAAGTCAAAAGTTAAGAGTGACTCATTGAGAAAAGAATCAAAAACATCCATGGAACTTGACAGTGAAGCCGTCACAGATGCAATAACGAACTGCAGCCACAGAGATTGTATTGGATCAGAGAGAAAACTGAAAGTGAGGCAATGGTGGAAACTCTGCCGTCTACATCTTCAAAGTGGTAAGTGAGTTACAAATCAGAAAGTGAGGTGGGCCACAGGCTTAGGGAGGACATGTTTAAAGTGAGCACAGGAGGCTGGTTAAAGAACAGAACCCACCAGAATTAGAGAAGGCAACTGGGAAGCAGTACACTTAGCTCTTGGACCAACAGCACTTCCTCAGAGCCTACCCAGCCTTCCCTCAACAGCAACCCGTTCTCCATCCATCTCACCATATCGCAGCCCACAATGCTGGTGGAAGCCCCCTGCTCTACCAGAGGTCTTAGAGGTTCCCAGAACCTCAGGCTGCCAAAATCCCAGCAGAGGCACCCTACTAAACCACAAGACTTGCAAGTTACCAGAACCACAGTCCACACAGGCCAGAAAACCAGAGAGAAAACAGAAACAAAGGGAAAAAACATCCATCCAACAAAGACAAAAACTCAGAAATCAGCCCCTACACCTATAATTACTCCAAATCTAGATGTCCACAGGCCAACATAAGGTAATAACATAATCACAACACCCAGGGCAATATGCCACAACCACAGCCAGCTATCCTACTACACCAAGACCTGAATACACCGACATAGCTGAAGCACAAGAAAACAACTTTAAAACCAAATTTATGAAGATGATGCAGATCCTTAAAGAGAAAATGAATAAATATTTCTTAAAGAAATTCAGGAAAGCAACAACAAACAACTGGAGGAAATGAATAAATAAAGAAATTCAGGGAAATGCAAATAAACAATGGAAGAAAATGGATAAATCCCTTTTTAAAAGCCAAGAAAAACAGACAGTTAAAGGAAATGAATAAAACTCCTCAAGATGTGAAAATGGAAATAGAAACAATAAAAAAAAAAGCCCAAACTAAAGGAATTCTGGAGATGAAAAATCTAGGGAGGTGAACAGGAACTAAAGACATAAGCATCACCAATAGAACACGAGAGAATAAGAGAGAATCTCAGGCATAGAAGATACAATAGAAGAAATTGATAAATCAGCCAAAGAAAATCTTAAATCTAAAAATATCTCTCTCTGTCTCTCTGTCTCTGTCTGTTTCTCTGTCTCTCTGTCTGTCTCTCTGTCTCTCTCTGTCTGTCTCTCTCTCTCTCTCTCTCTCTCTCTCTCTCTCTCTCACACACACACACACACACACACACACACACACACACACACACAAAACATCCAGGAAATCTGAGTCACTATGAAAAGACCAAACCTAAGAGTAATGGAAATAGAAGAAGAAAAATCCCAGCACAAATACCCAGAAAATATTTTTAACAAAATCATAGAAGAAAATTTTCCTAACCTCAAGAAGAACATGCCTAGAAAGGTACAAGAAGCTTACAGAACACCAAATAGACTGGAACAGAAAAGCAAGTTCCCCTACCAGGTAATAATCAAAACACTAAACATACTGAACAAAGAAAGAATATTAAAAGCTGCAAGGGAAAAAGGCCAAGTAACATATAAAGGCAGACCTATCAGAATTACACCCAACTTCTCAATGGAAACCCTAAAAGTTAGAAGGGCCTGGACAGATGTCTTGCAGACTCTAAGAAACCACAGATGCCAGCCCAGACTATAATACCCAGCAAAACTTTGAATCACCATATCCCACGACAAAATCAAATTTAAAAAATATCAATCCATAAACCCAGCCCCATAGAAGGTAATAGAAGGGAAAATCTAACCACAGGAAGTCAACTACAACCACAAAAACACAGACAATAGATAATCTCACAGTAGCAAAACCCAAAGGCATGCACACACATGCACACACACACTACCACCACCAACAACAAAATATCAGGAATTAACAATCATTGGTCATTAATATCTCTCAATATCAATGACCTCAATTCCCCAATAAAAAGACACAAGCTAATAGAATGGTGCAAAATCAGGATCCATCCTTCTGGTTTTGAAGAAACACACCCTCAATACCAAAGATAGATATCACCTCAGAGTACAGGGTTGGAAAAAGAATTTCCAAGCAAATGGACACAAGGGGCAATTTGGTGTAGCCATTCGAGTATTTAAGAAAATAGACTTCCAACCAAAATTAATCAAAAGAGATGGGGAAGGACATGTCATATTCATCAAAGGAAAAATCAATCCAAAATGGCATCTCAATTTTTATCATCTATATGCCCCAAACATGACAGTACCCAAATTTGTAAAAGAAATATTACTAAAGCTCAAACATTAATAGTGAGAGACTTTAATAACCAACTCTCACCAATGAACAGGTCTTCCAGACAAAAACTATGAATGAAGCTAACAGATATTATGAACCAAATGAACCTAGCAGATATCTACAGAACAGTCCACACAAACACACACACACCAAAAAAATACCTTCTTCTCAGCACCTCATGGAACTTTCTCCAAAATTGACCACGTATTCCATCATAAAGCAAGTCTCAACAGATACAAGAAAATTGAACTAACTTCCCTGAATCCTATCATACCACCATGGATTAAAGCTGGATATCAACAAGAGAAACCCTACAAATTCATGGAAATTGAATAACTCTGCTAAATGTCTACTGGGTCAAGGCAGAACTAAAGAAAGAAATTACAGACTTCATAAAATTCAATGAAAGTGAATTCACAACATACCCAAAATTATGGGACACAATGAAAGTGGTGCTAAGAGGAAAGTTCATAGTACTAACTGTCTTCAGAAAGAAATTAGAGAAATCTCATACTAGCAATTTAACAGCACATCTGAAAACTCTGGAACAAAAAGAAGCAAACACACCCAAGAGAAGCAGGATGCAGGAAATAATCAAGTTAAGGGTGAAATTAATAAACTGTAAACAAGCCAGGTGCAGTGGCGCATGCCTTTAATCCTAGCACTCAGGAGGCAGAGGCAGGCAGATCTCTGTGATTTCAAGGCCAGCCTGCTCTACATAGTGAATTCCAGGACCGCCAGGGCTGTTACACTGAGAAATCCTGTCATAAATAAATAAACAAACTAGAAACAAAGAGAACAATACAAAGAATCATTGAAACAAAGAGTTGATTCTCTGAAAAAATCAACAAGATAGACAAACCCCTATATAAACTAACTGAAAGGCAGAGAAAGAATATCCAAATTAACAAAATTGGAAACCAGGCCTGGAACTCCACTGTGCACAGTGGTAGAAATAGTTAGCTCAAGGTTGGCTGTTAACTCTTTTAACCTTAAAATACCTTTCCTTAAGAACACAAAATGTGGTAAAGCACACTAAGTAAGGGCTGGGAGTCTGGAAATTTTCTCACTGTGAAATCAATGCAAAGTTCAGAAGGCAAGGAAGCAAGAGACTGGCTGGGGGCCCAGGGGCATCATGCACAAGTCACCATCAGAGACAAGGACTGTTGTATCAGGAATGTATGTGGCATTCGTAGACTGCGCACAGAATTAGGCTCAATGGTGCTAAAAGTCATTAGTGTGACGCTAATGGAGAAAGCACCTAAAAGGAAGAATTAGAGTTGACCAAGCAAAAGGTGGGGGCATATGAGAAGGAACAGGATATACAAATGAGGGGTTTAGGTTTGGGGGGGGTTATTTGTATGTTTTTTGTTTTTGTTTGTTTGTTTTTTATATGTAGACCTGGCTAGCTTGGTACTTACTATATAGTCCAACCTGGCCTCGGACTCATGACCTTCTTTCCTTGATATCCTCCTGAACATTGGGGTTGCAGGGTTGGATCACCATGCCCATCTAGAGAACTCCTGTAACTGCAATACTGCAATGCAGAGGTATGAGAAGGAAGTGAGAACTGGCGTGAATGGCAGGAGGGCCTCTCAGCCTGATGGTTCAGAGGGAAGCAGACGTGAACCTCTGATAGGATTGTACTTTTGTTGTCAATGGAGACAGTAGTCTTGTCATGACCAGATGAAATCAGTTAAAAGACTCTTGGTAATTGAAGAGATTCACAGATGCTATGCAGAGTGAAGACTGGAGGTGGAACAGACCAGGAGGGAGGATTAAGATGCAGGAAAGGAAAGGTCTGAGCATGATTCCAAGCTTTCTGCCTTTAGGTGGCAGCGTATTTCAACAGAGATCCCTGGAGGAAGAAGAACAGGGTTAGGAGAGAGGTAGGTTCAGTTTAGCATGGGTTTGACAGAAGTGTTTGTAGAACCACAAATGACAAGTCTACCAAGTAGTTTGAAATGAGTCCATCTCAGAAGGGAAGAACCCTGGGGTGGAGATAACGATCCTGCATCAGAGTCACAAAGATGGCGCAAGTCTACCTTATCACTTAGAGAAAAGATGTAGACCTAGACTAGGAGAATGAAAAGGAACTGTCCTAAAGATGGGTTTCCAACTGTATGATCCTGACACACATCAGCGATCACAAATCAGCACAAATCGAACTTAATTCATAAAGATTTATACTTATGCCATGCCTGGTGGTGTACATCTTTAACTAAGGAGACAGAGGCAGGTTTATCTCTGTCAGTATGAGGTCAGCATAGTCTACACAGTGAGTTAAAGGCCAGCAAGGGCTACATAGTAAGACATAGTCTCAAAAACTAAGTTAATTTTAAAAAAACATAATATATACTTATGATTTTTAAAATTCCAAGCCAACTCTTAATAACAAAATAGAAAAACACTCCATCTACAAGCCCTCGAGGTACTTGAGATTTACTGAACTATTAAAAATGCTAGTTGAAACATAAAATTTCACTCAACAGCCATACTTTATCTAATTAACATCACTGTGCTATTAGCAAGATGACTGAACATCAAAACACTGGTTAATATTGGGTTATATACTTTTAAAATTATCTAAGAACTGAGCTTTCCTGAAGGATGTCATATATTGTAATGCAAACACAGCTTGATTACCAAATTGGAAAGTACACCATATTAAAAGGGTATTAATTTCCACTCATATTTCATAAAGAAATACCAGTGAATAACTGTTTCTTTGCTGAAGTGAGACTATCTCAACTTGCTAAAAATCAAAACAATGCAATCAATATTTTTATTCACACTTTCAAGTCTGGGATCTCCCTCTTCCTCTGCCATGTCTGCTGACTAACAGAAGCAGAAATTATAGTCTCAGAATCCCTATACGGGATGACTGAAAATGTGTCCAAAATGAAGTAATTCCAAATGTGGCTCATTGACCAATAATAGCAACAATAATCCCATTTGCCTTAAAAACCTAGTGTATGGGAATTGTGTGTTTCTAGACAAGTCGCCTTATTTTGATGGGTCCAGAGGGAAGCTAACACCGCAGCCCATACAGGCCTGGGCTACAAAGACCAGGGTAGCCTTAAGCTTGAGGCAATCCCCCTGCTTCAGCCTCGCCAATGCTGAGATCACAGATGTGAGGCACCATGCCCAGACAGGCTAGCTGGGTGTGCAGACACCTGTAATCCCAGCATTTGGGAGGTGGAGGCAGAAAGATCAACAGTTCAAGGCTACCAGCCCTCATCAATATGGCAAGTTGGAGGCCAGCCTGGTCTACATGGGACCCTGTCTCAAAAACAAACAAACAAACAATTTTTTTTAAAAAGTAAATTTAGACTTTAGAAGTAACAACAGAAAAATTACGGACACTCAGTAAAAAGATGAATTTTAGCCCTTGCCTTTAATTCTAACACTTAGAAAGCTTCTTGTAAGGCAGGAAAATCTCAATTCACCTCTCATCTTAAACAACATGCTTGTCATTTCTAATTATTCGTGAAAAGTGGAAATGAGTCGCCACCCCTTGTGTGGTAATGTATAAGGAGCTAATACATCTACTCCGCTTGAATCTTGATCTAGCTGAACAGGTTTGATGTTTTTGTTTTCTTTCTTTTTTGTTTTGTTTTCTCTAATTTAATTCAAGCGTTTTCACCATCACTTCAGAGAATCAAAGCTGAGAAGACAGAATCATTTTTCCCTACCTTTCTAGTCTCGGGGTTAGTGCCCCAGGAGAGTGGAGAAGTCACCCCTGCCATTGTGCAGCTCCAGAGAACTGGAGACCACAAGTGACCATTCTTCAAGTGAGATCAGGGAACTAAAAACAGTTTTCTCTCAACCACACTACATATTTTCATGTGATCTTTAATCTAATGTGTATGGAATTAAATCTATGTGTATGTGACTTCTTTCTTTCAAAAGGTATTTCTTTCTATGAATCTATAAGTTAGTGTGTATCAAATCATGATTTTATATATATATATGCTTCCCCAGATTTAAGGCTTATAAATAAATAAAAATATACACATATATAATAGAACATACTATGCATATACTTAAACATTGAAGATCATTTTTCACTAATGAAAGGAAAAAAACCTTATCTTTATTTGTCCTTCCTAGGTAAATTCTACATTACTGACCATGAAAGGTGAGCAAGTAATATTGGAATAAAGGTAATGAAATTGATGTGAGATTAAAGCTACAGGAAGACTATTTGGGTCAGAAAGAGACCTACTAAGGATGGCAGGGAGCTACGGAAGGACAATGAAGGAGACAGAAGAAGGACACAATACGGTGACATACATATATGAAAATATAAGAATATCAATCATGTTATATGCTAACTTGAAAATTTAAAGACCACACTAAAAAAGAATTCCACAGTATCATAACTATAAACATAGATAATGTCCTTTTAAAGCATGTCGTTTCAAACCAGATATCTTAGTTATGGTTTCTATTGCTGTGAAAAGACTCCAGGGCCATAGCAACTCATATAAGGAAAATATTTAATTGGAGTGGCTCACTTACAGTTTCAGTCCATTATCATCAAAATGGGCAGTACAACGGCATACAGGCAGACATGATGCTACTACATTCTGATCAGAAGGCAAGAGGAAGTGGACAGTCACACTGGATACTTGAGCATATATGAGACCTAAAAGCCTGCCTCCACAGTGACACACTTCAGTCTAACAAGACCACACCAACTACACAAGGTCAAACCTCCTAACAGCACCACTTCCTATGAGATTATGAAGGCCAATTACATTCAAACTACCACACCAGGCATTGTATGTAACACAATCTTAATTAGTTTTAATAATAAAAACTCAGGAGACAGATATGGGGTAAATGCTGAAAGATCAGAGAAGTAAAAGAGCCAGTCCTGAGACCAAAGTGGGCAAGATCCTGTCTTCACAAATCCTCAGACTGAATGCCTTGAGCTCCTGTCTCCTCCTACCTTATAGTCCTCTCTCTGCCCAGTCATGTCCCTTCTTGTCTCCAGTGTTGGGATTAAAGCCCTGTGACTCCCAAGTTCTGGGATTAAAGGGTGAGCCACCATTGCCTGGTTCTGTTTCTCTTTTAGACTGGATCAATCTCATGTAGCCCAGGGTGGCTTTGAACTCACAAAGATGTCTGCCTCTGCCTCTAAAGTGCTGGGATTAAGAGAATGGGCCACCACTGCCCGGCCTCTATAACTAACTAGTGGCTAACTCTGCGCTCTGATCTTCAAGCAAGCTTTTTTGTAATACAAATTTATGGGTAGGGTCTCAGACACTTAAACTGAAGCAGAAGTATCACTGGAGCTTAAGACTGGTTTGTTCAACAAAAGACTGTGTACCCATGGAGGGAGGGGGTAAGGAAGGATGAGGGAGAGGGACAAGGAAGACAATTCTAGCCATGAGAGGTGAACATTAACCTTTGCAACAACTTGGCCTGGAATCATGTAAATTGGTTAATTACACCCCTTGCAGGGGCTGCTAGCAGTGGTCCTCTACTTGAGAGAGCAGGCTAGCAAGTGTAGATTCCATGTGAAAACTTATGCCCTGATCAAAAAATGTACGATTCTGTAGAACCCCAAATGAATATTTTTAATTATTACCACAGAAATGACTGAGAAGCTATCATGCCAGAAAATTGAGACCATAAATAAATCATTTGGTAGGGGTGGTAGCTAAAGCCTGGATTCCAAGACACAAGGCAGCCTGGGGCAGACCAATTGGGGCAGACCAATCACTAGTTTGAAAAGCATCAGGAGGAGGAAGGCAGTTCAATCTTGCGGCTACCTAGCAGGTCAGTTCTCCCTGCCTTCTCACAATACAATAAAAGTTTAAACAGGAAACGACTTTGGAGAGAGGAACCACTGATCAGAACTGGTATTTTCACAGACCTCTGCAACAGGAAGTCACAGGAGGAAACAGGAAGCACTTCACTTTCCTCCATTCTACATTTCCTTAAAGGAAACATATTAAGTCATTATTCTCCTGCAGGTTTTCAATCTTGCATGCTCTCTCACTACTGTAACGTGCATGTCCAGAGGAGACTGGGAAGCACTGGGCTATGACAGAGAGTCAGCAGTGGGGCGTGGAGGAGCCAGATTACCCCTCAGTCTTACCATCATCTTCCCCAAACCCCTACATTTATAGGCTGTAAATGAAGCAAAACTTTCCCTAGTTACAGGCAGAACAGAGAGAGGAAAAAACTGGGAAGCCTCTCCAGAGCATAGAAGAAATGCATGTACCCACCCTTCTTAACTGTAATGGTACCCACCCACCTGCTCTCCAACTCAATGGTGAAAGGAAGAATCCACAACATCTACTTGTAGGGAGGGAGATGGAGGGATACCTGCTTACTGAGTCAGAAACACCAACCCACACAAGTCCCTCTTCTGCCAGTCACTAATATCAACATGGGTGTAATGATCTGTTCTGTCTCTTTAAGAGACAAGCCACACCCACTCCCCCCGCCCTGCCCCGTCTGCTGAGACAGGCTGATCTTCCAGACTGAGTTCCTCCTCCTTTCTGTCTCCCTCCTCCCCTTCTGTCTCTCCTCTCTCTCTCTCTCTCTCTCTCTCTCTCTCTCTCTCTCTCTCTCTCTCCTCTTCTCCCCTTCTCCCTTCTCCCTCCATAACTCACTGAATAAATATTCAACCTCACTCTGCATGGCGTGCCTATCCATGTCTCTGTCTCTTGCCCACCACTGCGTGTCTCCCTGCCCTGGACCAGCCACCGCTCGGGAACCTACAGCCATCCCTGCCTGGGACTGGCTGCTCTCAGGGCCCCCTGCTACCGCTTAGGGACCTGCAGCATTTCTGTTGCCTGCTGCCGCCAGGGATCCTGCAGCATTTTTAATAATCCATTACAATGAGGCCAATAAGAAGCTCTCGAAGGAGAAAAGTGACATACGTCCATAAAGTTGGAGAGGTCAACATAGTGATGCACATCTGTAACTTGGGTGCTTGAGGCACTGAGCACAAGGACTGCTAGTTTCAGCCACCCAAAGGTTCAGAGTAAGACCCTGTCCAAAAAAAAAAAAAAAAAAAAAAAATAACCAGGCTGTGGTGGCACTCGCTTTAATCCCAGCACTTGGGAGGTAGAGGCAGGCAGATCTCTGTGAGTTTGAGGCCAGCCTGATCTACAGAGCAAGTTCCAGGACAACCAGAGCTGTTCCACAGAGAAACTCTGTCTCGACAAAAACAAAATAGTACTAAGACTGAAGAGGGAAAGGCTTCTTTCTACAATGGCTGAAAAACCTAAAAAGAAAACAAAGCACCTAAAACCAAGATAAAAAAAAAAAAAGGAAAAAACGGTCAAAATTAAAAAGTAAACTGGGACCCAGGTATGGCAGCAAATACATATAATCCCAGCAGCAGGAAAATTGAAGTAGGAGGAAGACAGGCAGATTAAGGCCAGCCTGGGCTACATAACAAGTACCAGG
Source organism: Ondatra zibethicus (assembly GCA_004026605.1). Taxonomy (NCBI): domain Eukaryota; kingdom Metazoa; phylum Chordata; class Mammalia; order Rodentia; family Cricetidae; genus Ondatra; species Ondatra zibethicus. The sequence goes on along the minus strand of PVIU01022980.1, from coordinate 2,579 downwards.
CCAGGCTAGCTCACAAGACCCCAGTCTGAGAATCAGAAAAGAAAAAGGGGGAGGTTAAAGGAAAGAACTTCAAATATAAAAGACCAGAAACTTAAAGTCTAAACTATAGACAAGAAAGAGAAGCATAAAAATTTGAACAGGGTATCAAGTTAGTATCTTAGTATATACTCTTGAAATTTTTTCCCAAAACAAAGAAGATCAAAATAAAAATAATGCCAACTGATTAATAGATGCTACAAAGAACACAGATACAACCTACATGCCTCACGTAGAAGGTGTCAGTCAGGTCAAAAACATCAGGAGAACCAGAGCTCTTTGTCCTCTCTGAAACTGTGACCACGCCCCGCACACCCCATACTACAATCCACGTCTAAGTGCCAGATGGTCACCTGCTGGACACGGGACCTTCAAAGAGCTTGAGCAGACGGGAGATTCCACTGGGCAGCTTCAGAATTCAAGCAGTCCAGGTCTCTACCATAGAGGAGCAAGGCAAAGGTTTTTTCTAAGAGAACACAGAACAAGACAAAGCAGGACCTGAAGGCTGTAAGGGAAGCAATGGCCTCGGGTCATCATCCTTGGGTCATTCCAGTGGCAATTCCTTAGCTAGAGGTCAGCCACTAGTGAAAGCTGACATTTTGTTTTCCTTGAACATGACGGTTTCCACTGAGTTGAGTTTTTGTTTGCTGATGTGGGAACCCATAATGATGGCACACAGGAAGCTGTGCTTTTACAAGTAGGGGTACATTTCCCTTTTCCTTTGACCATCATGAAGCTCAGAACTTCGTCTGAGACTACCTTTAGTGACCACAGAGAAATTGGGGAAAAAATGTGCAACCTTGCAAAGCCTGTATTACAATGTGACTCATCCTAATGTCATCTTCTATCTGAGCTTCATATCTTCATGACCATGATTTATCTATTATTATATCATTTATGGGTTATAAGTTGGCTGAAATGCTTCTGGGACAGACAGAATTCGAATTTCAAGTTATAACCAACCCAGATAAAATGGCTAATAGAAAAGAAACCAGACAACAAGAGAGGGAGAAAAAGAAAACATACTGATCCCTCAGTGTCATCCTGAGAGATGTGAGACTTTTAAGAAGTATAAATCACGGCTTTGCTTTCAATAGTCAGTAATCAACTTTCTAGGAAAGTTTTCAAGCTGAAAAGAACATTAATGCAATACAATAAAATCAATGATAAATTATACAATGCTGTTTAAGGAATTAGTATGGGTTAATGTAATAATTAAAAATAGCATTAAGCCTTTTCTATGCATCAAAAATCACGGTAACTAAAATCTTCATAGCATCTTTATGAGGTATCTTAGTATGATTTTCTCTGTAGATGGGGAAATTGAGCTACAAGATAAATATCCTGTCATAGCTGTTAAAGGTAGTAACTCAGCCAAAAACTTCCAAACATTACAGACTATGCTCTAGTGGAAATGAGACTTCAACTAGTCCTGAAATTTGAAATGAAACAAACTGGTATCATTGAGTTATTGATGGTGGTGGGGAGGGTAATGACCCTAGGAATAGGTTGAAATGACCCAGAGTAGACAGGTAAATAGACTGACTAGATTGTAGATTGAAGACTACAGGAAAATCTGGGGAACAGGAAGCAAGCCGTTTACAAAGAGCCTTAAAATTCAAAAGGCTCCATTTAAAACAGCGAGCAATAGCAAAGACTGTAGGGCTCCAGAGCACAAAGTGGTACACGAGAAGCTATTCTTGGAAAGATAATACAAAAATACACAATGCTATGAAGTAACCCTAACTTGAAAGGCAGACTCTTAGTGATTATTCTTCTTGGCCCCATAGGCCTGTGAGCATTTGATGCACCAAGCATAGTAGAGGGACCTCTACTTCCACAGAAGGCTGCCTTCAGGTGGAGCATATTTCCAGTTGCCCTACTGTCTAAGTGTCTTATAGCCTGTTTGACCCATAAAGACATTCATTTTCACAGATTCAATGCAATGCCCATCAAAATCCCAACAAAATTCTTCAAAGACCTTGAAAGAACGGTACTCAACTTCATTCGCAAAAGCAAAAAACCCAGGGTAACCAAAACAATCCTGGGAAACAAAAGAACTTCTGGAGGCATCACAATCCCTGACTTCAAACTCTACTACAGAGCTACAGTACTGAAAACAGCCTGGTATTGGCATAAGAACAGACCGGAGGACCAATGGAACCGAATAGAAGACCCGGATATCAATCCACACATCTTCGAACACCTGATCTTTGATAAAGAAGCAAAAAGTATCAAATGGAAAAAATAAAGCATATTCAACAAGTGGTGCTGGCATAACTGGATATCAACATGTAGAAAAATGAAAATAGACCCATATGTATCACCACGTACAAAACTCAAATCCAAATGGATCAAAGACCTCAACATAAAGCCAGCCACACTGAACCTTATAGAAGAGAAAGTGGGAAGTACACTTGAACGCATTGGCACAGGGAACCACTTCCTAAACAGAACCCCAGCAGCACAGACACTGAGAGAAACAATTAATAAATGGGACCTCCTGAAACTGAAAAGCTTCTGTAAAGCAAAGGACACGGTCA
>PVIU01022979.1:0-28322 GCA_004026605.1 Ondatra zibethicus | reverse complement strand
ATTTAAATAATATCCCTTTATTACAAGTAGTCTGATCTGTAGTCCAGAGGAAAAGTCCATCTAGCTGATGGTGATGGAATTTCCCTGATTCCTTCATGTATATGTATATTATGTAACAGCACAGAGACATACTATCTTATTATGGTCTAAGCATAAGTTAAACAAGCTTATAGAGGTACTTGCATAAATGATGGGAATGTCATATTCTTTTAAGGAAAGAGTTTGCTTGGATAAAAGTATCTGAGGTCCCTACTTTGCAAATATATCTTCCTCGTCTACCTCTGATGATCACCTGTGAGGTGTTGAAATTAGTCTTTCTTTTTCTTTTTATTGTCAAAACATCCCTGATTGTTTCCTGATTCTCTTTTCCTTTCCTTTTTTTTAAAAAAATTCATTCATTTATTTTGCATCCTGACTGCAGATTCCCCTTTTCTTCCCCTCCCAGTACCACTCTGCTACAACCCCACAATCCTCTCCTCTTTTGTCTCCATGCAGAAAAGAGCATTATCCAATAAAATGTGGCATATCAAGTTGCAGAAAAACTAAAAATCTCCCATTTCATTAAGGCTGGACAAGTGAACTCAGTAAGAGGAGTAGGATCCCCAAATCCAGTAAAAGTGTTGGAGGTAGCCCCTATTCCCCCTGTTAGGAGTCCCAAAAGAGAACAAAGCTGCACAACTATAACACATATGCAGAATGCCTAGTTCAATGTCTTGCAAGCTCTCTGGTTGTCCATTCAATCTTCGTATATTCTTATAAGACCTGGTTAGATGACTGTGTGAGTTTCCCATGGTGTCCTTGACCCCTCTGTCTCCTTCACTGCTTTCTTCTCCTCTTCTGGAGGATTACCTAACTCCACTTAATGTGTGTCTGTGGATCTCTGCACCTGTCTCCATCAGTTGTTTGATGGTGCCTCTCTCATGCTAATTGGGTCAGGGATCTATCTGTTCACAGTGGAAGGCCAGTACAGGGTAATTATCCACCATTGCTGGGAGTCTTAGCTGGCGTCGTCCCCATAAACTCCTTAGCAGCTTGCTTGCCTGATTCTTTCCTCTATGACCTTATAAAGTTCCTTCCCCTAAGCCGCTCAGGATCAACTCATGCTCTGATCCTTTGCTTCTCTCCACTGAGGACAAGTGCGTAACAGTCTGACAATACCAGAATGAATAAGGAGGTGAGCCTGGAAGAAGCACAGAACAATAAAATTGGAAGACCATGGGATGTCATCATCTGACAGCACAAATAAAGTTCTTTACCGACCAAAATTTGGTTTCCAGATTGCAAGGTCCTGTTAGACTTATGTGTGACCCCCATAAGCATATAATTCCCTGAACTGGGAATCTAGATTCGCCAAGGTTTAGAGTTTGATCAGATATAACAGTACTCAGCCTTAAGGTGGACTTGATAGTTTTAGCATCAACCTTAGCAGATGAAGTTCTTTTAAGGTCTGTCTGCTGGTAGTGATGGGAACTCCAATATATCTAGTTTTTTTTCCTGACATAGTATTCAATCTGTAATCAGTGTCTCAATTATTTATCTGAAGCTTGATGTTAAAGAATTATGTCAAGAGTTACAACATGTAAACAATCAATGTGTCCTTTCACAGATGAATACATTAAAGCATATACTGTTGGGCTGGAGAGATGGCTCAGAGGTTAAGAGCATTGCCTGCTCTTCCAAAGGTCCTGAGTTCAATTCCCAGCAACCACATGGTGGCTCACAACCATCTGTAATGAGGTCTGATGCCCTCTTCTGGCCTTCAGGCATACACACAGACAGAATATTGTATTTATAATAAATAAATAAATATACATAAAAAACATATACTGTTGAATGTAGGACAAACATTTTTCACATTAGTTGTGAAGTGAATTTGGACACCTGAGAGTGAAAGGTGACATGATATCAATTGAAACATTTTCATTGACTATAAATACTTTAATTTAGCATACATATATATGTAAATTTGAAGAAAGTCAAGTACATATGGAGTGATAAAATGTAGTGGTTAACTATCTTCAAAAAGACATTCAAGTCACTGAGCAAGCCTGATTCTCCCTCTACCAGTAGTCATCATTTGACTGTAGTTATTTTTTTAGGGATAGAACACTATAAAGATTTCTTCCCTTTCTCTTTATCTTGTTCACTCATATTACCATAATTCCTGTCTGGTTTATACAGCCATTTCAAGTAGAAAATAACAGAATTCATAGTATTCTGTCATTTACAATCTTTCTCCCCCTACTTTTGTAAAGTTCTCTGAGCTGTATTTATAGAAGTTATTTTGTAGATGTATCCACTGTGGCAGAGGGGGCAGTCATGAATCCATATACACACAAACAACAAAAATACAACTATCAATATATATTTATATGTATTTGTGCACAGACCATACACACACACACACACACACACACATATATATATATATGCAACAATAATAAGAAAGAAGAAGCTATCAATATGACAGTGGAGGTTATAGGATGGGTTCATGGCAGAAAAGGGAGGAGAGAAAATGATATAGTACACATCTTTCATCCTTTTAAAAACTTGAACATGTTGGCTTGTGTTGCTTGTGCATGAACTGGGAAAAAAGCAATGGACTTATGTTCTTGCTTCTTCAGCTTTCTCTAGAAATAGATCCCTGGGATTGACTGCCTATAGTTGGTGTTTTTTATTTTTGTTTTGTTTTGTTTTTCAGATTTAATGTCAATCTAAATTATTCAGATATTTCAGAGTCCCTCCTGCCTAATATAAAGCATTTCTGACATAGTTTAGCAAATCCAGTTATCTCCAATATGAGTTATGGAATCCTTGATGAATTTATCTATGTTCTTAACTCTCCTATGAAGAAAGTCCTATTGATCTCAGTGGAGAAATATTAGTCTTAACTTTCCCATACTTATTATCACTAATGCCTATCCTTATTCATAGCTTACCCATGAATCTGACATTAGTGGGGACAATTTTTCTAATGAGCCCACAAATCTGAGACTAATTTCTCTATTGTTGCCTCAGATTATGATAACTTTGTCTCAAAGAAAAGATTACTTTACTTATGTGCTTCATTGGCACCCAAATTAAACCCATCTCCTGAATTTAAGCACCTCAACATTGTATTTTTCTCTATTATACTTTTATGTACTGTGGAGTTGATAAGAATGCAGTCTCCTTTGATAAAATCTGAATTTTTCCTTGTGAACTTTATGTCTGCTCCTGGCAGCACATGCTATTTCAAGAGGAAGATGGGCATTGAAGAGGCTTCTTATGGAGTTTCCTAGCCATTTGGGCAAGAAACTGCTCTTGCCTGGACTACTTCACTAGACATGCAGTACCCACAGAGAGATGACTGCTGAACTTGCCTAAAGGTGAGATTATCCTTCAGGGTTTCTGTTTCATGAAAGAGTCTGTGAGACATTCTACAGGACACTGAAGAAAGTGACAGAACTGTCTTTGAAATTTCCAGATTCATGGAAAAGTCTGCTGGATACTATGGGCCTGTAGGCCAAAGATGGATGCCCCAATGGTATAGAAGAACTTTGGGTAACTGTCCAGGCAGCAAGATGTCTCTGTCATTTCTAGAGTTTTGAAAGTTGCTTACAATACGCTTTCTGTTTACTTAGGTAATATTATATCCTCCTGGAGTCTTTGATGGAGTTGAAGAATAGATAGATAGTTATAGTTATAGGTTTCCTTTGTTACGATGAAAGATAAAATAAAAATAAATATTGTAACTGTAAGTCTTGCTTGATAACTGTTTTGTTATATGTAATTTTACTATGTTAAATTTAAGGCCTTCCTTTTTTTAAACAGAAAAGGGGAAATGGTGTAGGAGGTCCTTCTGTTTATGTGTTGCTTTCATTGGCTAATCAATAAAGAAACTTCTTGGCCTGATAGGGCAGAACTTATGTAGGTGGAGAAGAGAGAAATGAATTCTGGAAGGAAGAAAGCAGAGTCAGAAAGCCTCCATGGAGGCACTAGGTCAGACATGCTAAATCTTTCCCACTAAGCCACGACCTCATGGTGAACACAGATTTAATAGAAATGGGTTAAATCAAGATGTGAGAGTTAGCAAATAAGAGGCTAGAGACAATGGGCCAAGCAGTGTTTTAATTAATAGAATTTCTGTGTGGTTATTTCAGTGGTTAATCTAGCTGGGCAGCTGGAACAAGGGGTACCATTCTCCTTTCAACAAATTTAATGTCAGTTTCGTTACATACGTTATATTTATATTTCTGATCTTGATTAAGGTATTGTGATTGTGTAGTTGATTTAAAAATGTAATGTATAATTAAGAAATGTAGGTTAATAAATAATCCTCTATAATAGTCAAGTTTGTAGTCATGTTAGTTAGATTTTCTATATGTATATAGATATATTTCAATTAGTTAGGCATTCTTCATATCTTTCAAAGACTACAGAATATGGCATTTAAAATGTTTTAGTAACTTATGGTTTTTCCATGACAATGAAACACGTCTGCTCCTGGCAGCACCAAACTACTTCCTGAGGAAGATGGGCATCAAAGAAGCTCCTTTTGGAGTTGGTTAGCTATTTGGACAAGAAACTGCTCTTGCCTGGACTGCTGCATAAACTGGACATGAAGAACCCACAGAGAGATGACTGCCGAACTTGCCTAAAGGTGAGATAATTCTTCAGTGTTCCTGTTCCATGAACAAGTCTGTGAGACATTCTACAGGACACAGAAGAAAGTGACTGAAATGTCTTTGAAATTTCTTGCTTCATGGAAAAGTCTGCTGGATACTATGGTCCTGTAGGCTAAAGATGGATGCCCCAATAGTACAAAAGAACTTTGGGTGACTGTCCAGGCAGGGAGATATCTCTGTCAATTCTAGAATTTTGGAAGTTGCTTACAATGTACTTCCTGTTTACTTAGGTAATATTATATACTTCTGGAGTCTTTAATGGAGTTGAAGAATAGTTAGGTAGTTATAGTTTTCCTTAGTTATGATAAAGGATAAAATAGATATAAATATTGTAACTGTAGTTTTTGCTTGACACCTGTCTTGTTATACGTACTATGTTAAAGTTAAAGCCTTCCTTTTTGTTTAAACAGAAAAGGGGAAATGGTATAGGAGTTCTTTCTGTTTGTGTGTTGTTTTTATTGGTTAATGAATAAAGAAACTGCCTTGGCCTAGTTGATAGGGCAGAACTTGGGTAGGTGGAGAAGATAGAACTGAATTCTGGGAGGAAAAAGGCAGAGTCAGAGTGAACCGCCATGGAGCTGCCAGGTCAGACATGCTGAATCTTTCTCGGTAAGCCACGACCTCCTGGTGATATACAGATTATTAGAAATGGGTTAAATTAAGATGTAAGAATTAGCCAATATGGGCTAGAGATAATGGGCCAGGCAGTAATTTAATTAATACAGTTTCTGTATGGTTATTTTGGATGTCAGCTAGTGGGGTGGCTGGGACAAAAACAGGTCCTCATCCACCAACAGATGGCTAATGAAAATGTGGTACACAAAAAAAGAGGAATTTTATTTAGCTACAAAGAAAACTGAAATCATGAAATTAGCAAGAAAATGTCTAGAGCTAAAAAATGTATACTGATTGGCAAAGCCTAATGTCATGTGTTCACTTTCATAAGTAGATCCTAATTTTGAAATGCTACATTTGAATGTTAAATTTATATTTTGTACAGTTTGAGTTAGAAAGTTCTGATGAAAGAAGGATTGAGAAGAGAACTTAAGGAACAGAGTATATAGCATAGTGTATGTGAAGTGAAAGAAGATAGGTAGAATACAAGGGACCAAAACATTTTTAAATTAGTAGGACAGGGAATAGGGGAGAGGAAAAGATATTGAATGGCCAGAAGTAGGAGTGTATGATTAAAACCAAAGAGAAAAACATTGTGTTTTAACTCTATTCTAAAAGCACTGAGCATGGTAGATAATGGTCCTCTACAAGCCATAGGTTCCTTGTATCATGTATTGGATTCCTCCTTAGACAGGAGGCCCCAAAGCCACAAAGCAATACAGGCTATTGTCAGTTTTCTTGTTTGTCCAACAGAACTAGTTCACAAACACCTATTGCTAAATGATGGAGAGAGTAAAATCTCTGTATCATTAACATGGAACAGTTAAATGAAGGGAAAATCAACTTAACTGGGATTGCCATATTGTTAATTATCAACTTGATGTTTCTTGGTTTATCTCCACAAAAACTGTTTGATATGAGTGCCAAGATATAGGCATTAGGAAAACGAAATAAAACAGATCATAGTGCTACTCAATCATAGATCTACCTATGTCTGCCTCCTGATTACTAGGATTAAAGGCATGTGTCACCACCACCTAGCGCTGTTGGATATATTCATAATAGAAATACAAATGTGACTAACACTAGGAGTCCATTAGTTCAAGGAAGTAGATATTAGAAGTAGAGAATTACTAATGCTCATTAGTACATTGATCCACACTATGCTCTCTGCACACATGTCCAGGAAAACCAAGGGTGGATTTTTAATGTTCATTCTTTACTGAAACAGGCTCTAGTATTTTTCTAGTTCCTATTATAATGGCTAAAGAAACTTTATGTGAATGCTTAAGACTTCCATGTTGTATAATAGGATGGTAAATTGAGGACATTTGACAAAATGTGGAATGGGGAAATATAGTATCGAAAGTGCTGATAGTGGGGAGATTTGAGATTAAATGATTTATTAATAAGTCAATTGGTCTTATTAAGTCTCATAGTGAACAGAAATGGAAGAATGAGACTGATTACATGGTAGTTTTGCATGAATTTCCTTTTCTTTTATTCAAAAATGGATTGGTACTCATAATCTAGAAGGCATGGTGCTAGTTTTTATTTTTAAAATGTAGCCTGGTTATGTAGATTAAAGTATAGATTCGTAGAAACTTTGTGCACATAGCATGACTTCTAAATTGCCCAGTTAGAGGCCTTATGAAGTGATTTGAGAATCAAAATAGAAGATTGCAGTATCACCGAGAACTACAAGTAGGTGTATATACAGATGTAAGGACTAAAACTGAGATACATGCAAAAATGCAGGGCTTGTGAAAACTTAATAATACATATTGTAGAGATATTTTCACCACATTGGTCTATGTAGGGAAGTTCAGAAGCATGTGCTTAGCCACTTCATGTTTTTATTGACAGGTGAGCCTTGACTTCTGGGGAATAAGAAGATTCTCCCTTATATAGAGCAATAACCTTGCTAACCTTCTGATATCAACTTGTGTTAGCCACTTAGTGAACATAATATAGATTCCATTTTCTGTGTTAGACGGGTCCCTATTTCTCTTGTCTAAAGTGTCTTTATTTTGTATGAGGCCAATTGATGACTCATTCCAAGTTCCTAATACACAGGGCCTAAATGCACTTATGAAACAATGGTCAGAATATTTGTTTCTTTGCTGCTGATTCAGAAGGCAATGGCAAACTTGGGATGCTGCTTCTACTAAAACTTCACAGTGTTCTATAAAGCTGGGTTAAATTTGAAAATAGTCTTAACTGCTGAACTCTACAGAGTCCAAGTGGTATTGCAACAATCTAGCCTCACACTTATGTGTCTCTCAGTAGTTTATGTTATGATTTGACCATTCTAGGAGAAATACACTGTCCTAATAAGTTACAATGCCTTCAGATTCCTCACTGCAGATGGTGAATATAAAATCAGTCAACAGCCACTGAACTTAAATGAAACTCATCTTTCAAGTTAAATACATCTCTCAGATCAGGAATTTAGGAGAATTTTCTGGATTCTGCTGATAGAATGCTAACCAGAAAGCAATGGTGACTTGTCTCCCAAGAGTGCAAAGAGGAAGGATAGAGTGTGAGTAACCTGAGTATCACATCTGGAATCTGATATTAAAAGCAAAAATCAAATATCCACAGAATTTAGAATGCTACTCAAAAACTTACTTGAAAAACCAGATCTTTGTACTTCCATCATCTAACCAATATGATAAACTTCTTCCCTCTGCTCTTGTTTTACTCCATATTGAGCCAGAAGGAATACAGGGATGCTGTGTTTTTCAGTCCTGGCTACAATCTTTGATCCACCTATTGCATCCTGCCATAACATTGCTGGTCTCTCCCTTCACCGCCTCTTACCAATTATCACTCAATTGCTTCCTTTACCTAACTTCACTCTATTATCTGCCCCACAAAGTTGCTGCCTTTGACAGCCCTGTAAATGACCCCAAGATATATAACAGAAAATTTCAATACCTTACCCAGTCCTGTGGTCTAAACTAGCATGGTAAACATGCAGCTTTGACCTCATTTGTTTATCCCGAGGACAGCAAACACATCTACATGTTATCTTACACATGCCTACACTCTTTATCCTGAATGAGCACAATTCAATCAAAGCTCTATGAAATAATTGTAAGTACCAAACCAAATCAGATGATCCCTCAAAATAAGGCTTTATGATTACATTGCTCCTGGCAGGAATATAAAATGCTGTCTTAAAGACAGTCACTTGGGCTCACTCATAGTTAACTCAGGATGCTAACCAACGTTCGGTCTTATTTTTGACTTGCTAATCACAAACCATTACTAAATATATTACTCTCATATTTGACACTAATGAGAGGAGATTATGTATTCCTTTTTATTTTGCCTGCTAAAACAAATCTAAGTTTAGAGGACAGCCTTCTTCAACCTCAAAGAGACCTTGTAAAAGTAGCCATCAAAGTCTTTAAATACAGATAGGACACTAAAACTTAAAACTCAAGCACAATTAGATGAAATATCAAAAATTGCCTGCACCTTCACAAAAGGGTCCATTGTAGGATAATACAGAAAATGTTTTCTTCTTAAATATGGCCTGATGGGATCTGTTTTAAATATGACCAAATTAGCTACTTGGAATATCTGTTCCAAGTCATAGTAATTACCTTAGTTGTGCTCCTTTAGAAAGAAAGGGGATGATATAAATAAGACAGTTCATTGTAAATATGCCTGTTCCTCTCTAGTTTCTGTTGGGACTCAGATTTGGTGAGATTGCTTCAGATTGTCAACATCCAACAACTTTTGATGGTCAGCTGGGACTCTTATGGTCAACATCACTGTCACCATGAATACCATGCAATTTACAGTAATGCTGCTACTTGCTGGTAAGTATATTTTTCCTGTACCTCATTTGGGATACCATTTTCTCCATTAAGAGGATGAAAGAAACTTCCAAAAAACCTAAGCAAACTGTACCATTACTATAGCAGTATCACATTCCCATTTTTCCTGATTATTTTCTATGCCTGACTCCTACCCTGTGATACAACAAGCACCCTAAACATCCATTAATTTTCTTTTTTTCCTTTATTTTATTTTTAAAAGAAAACAATCTATGTTTTGTCATTATACATACCAATCCAAGTTCCCCCTTCCTCCCCTCCTCCCATTCTCTCCACATACCCCCCACCCAACCCAATCCACTCCTGAGAGAGGGTAAATCACATTGCTCTGGGAAAGGTCCAAGGCCCTCTCTACTATATCTAAGGTGAGCAAGGTATCCATCCAAAGACAATAGGTTCCCCAAAAGCCAGTAAAAGCAGTGAGGATAAATCCTGGTACCACTTTATGTGACCCCTCAGTCTGCCCCAGTCATACAAATGTCAACCACATTAGGAGGGACTAGCTTGGTCCTATGCTTGTTCCCTCCCAGTCTGACAGGTGTTGGTGAGCTCACATTAGCTCAGGTAGACTGTTTCAGTGGGTGTACCCATCATGGTCTTGACCATTTTACTCATATTTTCAATCGTCCCACTCTTCAGCTTGACTTTGGGAGCTCAGTCCGGTGCTCCGATGTGGGTCTCTGCCTCTGTTTCCATCAGTTGCTGAAGGAAGGATTTATGGTGTTATTTAAGATATTCATCAGTCTGACAATAGGGCAAGGCTGGTTTTGACACCTTCTCCTATATTACTTAAGTTGTTACTAGGGTCATCCTTGTAGATTACTGGGAATTTGTCTAGAGCCTGGTGTCTTGCTAACCCCATAGTGGCTCCCTCAATCAAGATTTCTCTTTCCTTTCTATTATTTTTGTACTTTCTCCATCTCGACTATCCTGTCTCCTCAAGTTTTCCTTTCCTCTCCCCTTCTCCCCTCTTCTACCTCTTCCACCCTCCACTCCACCCTCACCTTTATGTTCCCAATTCTATCTGGTAATCTTGTCTATTTTGACTTTACAGGTGGATATTTGTATGTTTTTCTTAGGGTTCATCTTGTTTCTTAGTTTCTCTAGGATCATGATCTATAGCCTCAATATCTTTTGTTTATAGCAAGTGTCCACTTATGAGTGAGTATGTACCATGTATAGCACTAATTTATGTTCTTTCCATACCTGGAAGAACCAGATTCATTAATTTTTTTCTTATTTCAGCTAAAACTATTCCTGGAGATTGTAAAATTTTTGTTTCTTTTTCCAGTGGTTATTCAGAGATCAATGCCTATTTTTTATAGAATGGTTTATCAAATGAAGGGCTAAAAATAAAGAGCCTGTTAAGTACTTTCCGCTGAGCTGTTTTAACCAAGATCAGACTGTCTTGTTTCTGAGTTGTTGCATATAGAGGAGAGGTACTGTCAGATATATAATTTGGGTGTTGAGGTGAAGTAAAGATGGTTCACTTGCAGGGGAACTTCATAGGTTTCTTTGTCCTAGATATCTTCATAGACTGAAGGATTGAATGAGTCTGAAAAGTCACTCCCAATCATGTACAAGCACTAAAAGGAGCAACAGAGGCAGTTCAATCTCATATTTCTTTTTCCCTGGGTGCCTTTTTTCTGATCTATAACAATTTGGGAGGTAAAATTTTCCTAGTTGAAAGTATTAATTTGAGCATCTTCAGGCTGCATGCTGCTAATGGTGTAGGTGAAATCTGCCTGTACCTGATCCATTGCCACTGAAACTAGAGGGGACCCAGAAAGTCTTATTGTTTCTCTGGTACCAATATGAACTTTTGACATGCTCTGAAGTTTATGGTAAGTCTTTTTCCTGAAGTCAGAGAAGGACAGCTAGAGACAGAGTCATCACCATGTCAGTCCTTAAGGCTAAACTCACAATGTCTGGACTTTGTGAAATTCCTTATTAAAGACTCACAATGCCAGCCATTAAGATTCTATTCTTACAATATGCTATCATAAGAAAATACAAACTGTGACTTGCCCTCAGACCTTTAGTTCTTACCAGACATGTACAACTTTACTTAAGTACATGTTCTGATTGCCCAAACTAGGGTTGCTAAACTCATCAAAATTCATAATTTGGTTGGTCACTGTTAAGGTGGATATGTTGTTGGCTTTAGTTTTGACCCATAGAAGAGGTAATGTTCATGTAGAGACATGTAATAAAATATATGCAACTGTGATAACAAAGTGTATAATCATTTCTACATCTTCATCCTCTATCATAACTGATTAATACTAATGCAGATTACCAAGAAAATGGAGGTATCCAGCAACTCATTCTGAAAACAGATGTATAGGTGACAACTAGATATAGGCAATATTTTAGTACCAAAAGCTGATTATTTTACACCACAGTACCCTTGTGGAAGTCTGGGAAGAAAAAAAAGTGTTGTTAGTAGATATTCAAAATGGACTTATAATCACCAGTCTCATGTAAAAGAAGAAATAACAGTGAAATTACTTTGACATCCTATGAGAAACTAAACATTCACAAGGTGAATTGGGGATTCAAGATATTTATAATGTATCAAAGAAAATTATACAACCACACTCTAGCTGGAGCACATGAAGACTGCAGATGAATAGAGAGGTATCTCTGTGACAGCTCCTGGAGACTGACTTATAACTACCTAGACATTGGAAATGAAAGGTGCTGGAGAAGATGTTCCTGTGTGTAGGTGATGATCAATTGGTCTGTATCAGTGGTATCTCAGAATGATTGTTTGATTTTATCTAAAACTTATATTGCTCTTAAATGTAGGTATTTTTCCCTATTTAGTAAAGTAAACTTTGTGTAATATTTGAACAGACACAAGCCAGAGTCATTTTAAAACATAACCAGCACTACAAATTTGAAGATTATAATGACAGCTCAGGCATAAGTGACCATAGGACTAAATCATACTGACAAGTTTTAAAATGTTTCTTTTAAAAATGTCATGTGTAAGAACTAGCATTGTCCCATAGTCACACTGATGAATATCTTGATCACATCCATGAAAATTTCGTCCGATGGATGGAGATAGAGACAGAGACCCACATTCACACCAGAGCAATGGATGGAGCTCCCAAGGTCCAGTCGAAGAGCAGAAGGTGGAAGAAGATGAGAAAGGAAGTTAGGACCGCGAGGGGCTGGACCACCCACTAAGACAGTGTGCCTGATCTAATGGGAGCTCACCAAATCCAGCTGGACCAGGACTGAATGAGCATATGATCAAACTGGACTCTCTAAATGTGGCTGCCAATGAGGGCAGAATGAGAAGCCATCAACAATGACACTAACACTTATCTCCTCTGCATGTATTATCTTTTTGGGAACCTAGTCGATTTGGATGCACACCTTCCTAGGCCGGGATAGAGGGGGGAGGTCCTTGGACTTCCCAGAGGGCTGGACACCATGCCCTCTTTTAAGGAAGCAGCGGGAGGGGGGATTTGGAGGGGACTGGGATAAGGGGAGGAAATGTAAATTTTTTTGAATGGAAAAAATAAAAGAATATGGAAAGAAAGAAAATATTACCTAAATGTAAAGTGGTTAAAAGAATTGTTCTTAAGAACATGAAATCTTGCTAAGAGCAGAGAGACTACTGAGGCAAAACAATCATTAATATGCTGAGAATCCATGTTTATCTAACCTTTCTATTGTTATCTGTTCACAAAGTATAAATAGAGAAGAATGGTCTGAAAAATCAATCCTATTCTGGTCACTGTTTTATTCTTGGGATTTTGGTACTTTGCTTCTGTCGGTCCCTGAAAATGGGAAGAATATCAGTACCCAGCTTTAGATGGACAGTGAGATTATATTATGCCACTAATACTTATTACTCATTCACTTTTTACTACATGGAAATCATATGCTTACTCATACAAGGCTGAGTGATTGAAAAAGTATCAATTTTGTAGAATTTAACAAATATGTGAAGGGTGAATATTGTTTTTTGTTATACCCTTCTCTACTCTCTTTACTGCAGAATTTGGAAATAAAATGCATAAATAATTTTCTCTTTAAAAAATGTCATGTGTATGGATATTTTGTCTGCTTACACATAGATGAATCATGGTGCCCTTGAAGGTCAGAAGACAGCACAAGATCCCCTAGAATTGTAGTTACACCTAGTGGTAAGCTGCCAAACAGATTCTGTTACCTTAATCCAGGTTCCCAAGCAAGAAAAATAAATGCTCTTAACACTGAAATTGCAACTCCTGTTCTGCTTTGGTAAAATTTTGTTCATTGTGGCATCATTTGTAAAGAATTCCTTCATCTGAACATTCTAACACCATAAGTTTCAGACTATAGTAAATATACAAATTCATCTTCACTATCTGAAATGAATGTTATTTCTAAACAATGATATGTTTGACTTCCTATGAAAAATGAATTTTGAGAGAGCAGTAGTATGAATCATTTGATTTGATGGAATGAAACCATTGGAGCTGAGGGATGAATTCACAGCAGTAACTACAGTAATGGTATGAAGCTCATCAATTTTTTATATTGGATATATGTAGTTTTCTCATGACAATCTGATATCAATAATGCACCTTTTTAATTTTGGAAAATATTTTTGAAAACATTTTAGTGAGTCTGGAAAAATATAAATAAATACTAACGGTCTCACACAATTGACATATACCTTTAAGCAGTAGCACATGATACTGTTTATAAAGATTTCCAAACACTGATCTTGACATTTGTACATGCTACAGTCAGAGAAAGCCTCCCAGGGAACCTATGTGTTAACATGGAATCCTTGAGCTGGTATACAAGAACTATGTAAGAAATGGGTGTTTATTTATTTTACATTTATTTCTATGTATTTAAATAAAAATTTAAATGTAACTTTTACAGTTATTCCCTATTCTACTTGTTTTACAAGAGTGTACATGCTCGTTATTTATCAATTCCATTCATTTATGCATTTCCCTATTTAATGTCTTTTTTTTTGTTTTCTGGCTACAGACAATACAAAATGGAATTGTATGGTTAAATTTTTTTAAGATTTAACTTGTAGTGAGTCATAAATTATATTTTGGGCCATGTTTCTTTTGCCAAACAGAATGACTCATTTTCCGAAACTAACATGTGAAAACACTGCCCAAATATTTGTTGGACCT
The DNA here is from genome assembly GCA_004026605.1 of Ondatra zibethicus. Classification (NCBI taxonomy): domain Eukaryota; kingdom Metazoa; phylum Chordata; class Mammalia; order Rodentia; family Cricetidae; genus Ondatra; species Ondatra zibethicus. The sequence continues at coordinate 14,027 of PVIU01022979.1, read as the reverse complement.
TCTTAGTCAGTATAGTTCACTTTCTCTGATTTTGTTTCTTGGTGATCAGTTTATGAAAGTAAAGTACTTTATGATCCTCTTTTCCTGCATGGGGAACTGTGTTTCACTGTAGATTCTAAATTTTTTCTTTATTGTCTATTTTACTGTTGGTAAAAGTTTGTAGATATGTACATAAATAGTGTGTCGGTGCCATTTAAACTTTTTATATTGCCTGCTCTGCTGTTACACACTAAACATAATATATCATCAGTTCTCTTTTCTCAAGAGACTGAAGAATATTCCAAGTATTTTCTTTTAAACCTGTTTCCAGGTATTATCAGTAATCATTATTTTATGTGGATGACCTATTGTTGGTTATAATTCTCACCATTCAGGATATTCATGATTTATGGTCTAGTCCTTAGGCAATGTTTTTCCTCTATGTTCATTATGTTTGGGTAATTTGTTCTTCATTAATTCCAGAAACTATTGATTGAAAACCTGCATATTTGAGTCTTATTAGCTTTCATTAATGAACAAAACCCCACATTTAAACATTAATCCACAGAAATATTTAAGGGTAAAGAGAACTACTATTTAAATTAATGATAGAGAGAAGGGAGGGAGGGATAGAATCAGGAAAAGAGGGAGAGAAAAAAATTTTAAATAAATGACAGGGGCAGCTTTTTTAAAAAATAGCTTCCTGAAAAAAAATGACCAGCCTTGCATTGAGGTTTTGAACACAAGAGACCATGCCTCTTTGAACAACAACCAAATAAAATGAAAAGACTTGAAAGTAGGAAGGAGATTAACTTGGAAGAAGTAGGGTTCTGCATTATTGCAAAGAGACTAAGAAGGAAATGATAACTGGCATACATATGTCTAATTGTTTAGAGAAAGACAGAAATAGAAAGAGAGAGAGACAGAGTTGGTAGATGATAAATATGTAGGCAAATAGATGATAGATAGATAGATAGATAGATAGATAGATAGATAGATAGATAGATAGATAGATAGAAATTTATTGATTCAAGTTGGCAGAGAGACAATCAACAAATTTCCTGGAGGCTTCAAGGGCAATAGTTAATGCCATTTCTACTCCTTCTTAGACTACAAGAACCAGGGCAAGGAATAAATATTGACCAACCAGAGTATATGAGAAAACAACTGGAATGAAATGAGACATCATAAAAATATTAAGATACTTAAGCAAATCAGAAGACCTTGTAAAGATATGCAGTACTCCATGTATACTAGTCTGTGTCACCATATGAGAGCAACTTGAAAGCACATGCAACTTCTATAGCTGTAGGAATGTATAAGTTAGGCCTCTGTCAGTCCTTACATCTGCACCACAAGTCTTTGTTACTGGTGAATCTTCCCTCACAGGCACTGTGGGAAACTACTGCAAAATTCTTACTCTTTACTTCTTCTAAGAAGGCACCTATTTCATAATGAAATCTCATTTGTTGAAGGCACATTCACTTGACACATTACACTTCCATGTGTAATACCGTGCCCACCCTAGAAGACAGAGGAATATGGGAGCTCTATATAGAGAGAAAGAGTAAGGAAATCTGATAAGGCTGTGGAAATCTGATGTCCTGCCCCAAGAAACCAAGTAACACACCATACTGAGAAGAATCACATCCCAATAGGTAGACAAGACTGCCTGGCTTTGATGGTTTTAATTGCAATTGAAGAATTATAAAGGTGAAACACTCTGCACAGTGTGAGCTAGAAACAGCCTATGATAGCTGGGTTAGATCCTAGGCATATTTCCAGGAGTAACTCTTTCATTATAGAAACCATAAATAATTTTCTATAGTCAATAAAAATCAATAATAATGCCAGATTCACAAATATCAATTTAAAGGCTTAAGAAGTATTTGAAAGGCAGTAAAATTAAATTTCTAAATGAATATATCAATTTTCTGGTTTCATTCCCCTTAGATAATAAACACAATACTTTTAAAAGATATTCAAAATGATGTTCTCAAGCCTACTTAAAAAGATAAAAGAGAATATGGGTCGACAGCTCAGCCTTTAACAGGCTGAAGGAGAATTTAGCAAACTCACATACATAATGAAATGTAGCTCAATAAAAGGGTTAAGACCATGATGGGGCAACACACAGAATCAGCTGATCCTAGCTAGTCGGAGCTCACTGACTTTAGATTGACAGCTGAGGAATCTGCAAAAGACCTGTCTATGCCCTCCCAATGTGTGTGACAATTTTTTGATTTGGGAAGTTTATGGAGCCACTGGCAGTGGGACCAGTATGCATCCATAGTGTGTGAACTGCCTTTTTTAGACCCATTCCCTATGGAGGGAGTCCTTGCTCAACCTAGATACAGGGGGAAGGACAGATATGGGAGGGCTCACAATCTGAGCAGTGGCCACTCTAGTCTGCTGATTTTGAGAGTGAAATCTGCCCTGATGAACCTCGACTGAACCTGTTGGACACTCCAGACATAAGTTTGGACACCTGATAAATTAGACACTTTGGAAACTGCCCTGGTCTTTGTAGGAATCACCTCAAATTGGTTCTTTCATTGCTATCTAAGAAACTATGACTCTACTGGAAAGACATGGAGAATGACTGTACAATGGTAACCGGCAAAGAGAGAAGTCTGGGTCAGTACAACATCACCACTGTCTCCTAAATTTATTAGAAAATAGTAAAAAATAATGAGCAAATTCATATGCTTATGAAAGGATGATCAGAATACTTGTGCTACTAAAAAAGAAAGAAAAGACAGAGTTGGGATATTGTTGCTACTAAAACCTTCAGTGTTCCATAAGGCCAGGTTTCATCTGAAAATATTTTTAACTGATGTAGGCTACAGAGCCCAGGAGGAGTGGAACAATCCTGCCTCACACTTCTGTGTTCCTGAGTGGCTTATGCTTTGATTTGATGATTGTAGAAGAAATATAACAATAGCGTCAACAATAATAATTTCAAAACTATTCAGACTCCTGGCTGTTGATGGTGAAGGTAAAATCAGTTCACCACCACTGAACCTCAACAGAAACTGATCTTGCAGTTGGATATATCTCTCAGGTTGAAAATTTATGAGATTTTTCTAAATTTTTGTCATACATGGGAAATTGGAAATGTTGACTTGTCTTCCAGTGGTGCAAAGAGGAATTACCTGAAGGAATTAATCATAACAGTATGCAAATCAATGAAATTTGGCAAATGAATGTATTTCCTTTAGAAGATATTGAAAAATTAAAATATTTTCATCATAATATTGACACTTATTCTGGGTTTCAATGAACATGTAACATACATTCTGAAAGAACAGATTCTATAATTGCACATTTATTAGAAACAATGCCTGTGAAGGGCATGCCAGCTCAAATTAAGTCTGATATTGACCTAGGGTTTGTTTCCAGTAAAATGAAGCAATTTTTATACCACTATAATGTAAAACATGTTTCATTTTGTGACAAAAATGAAAAATCTGAAGATAAAACCAGTTTCAGATTTTCTATTTACAATGAGAATGTTTCCTTAAGGATTGGCTTAATAGTAGCAATTTTACACACACACACACACACACACACACACACACACACACACATAATTTCACTGCACACACACACACAATTAGCTTAAAGAAAGTAAACAATGTGAAGTTACTTATCTTTTACTCTTATGGTTTCCTGGTTGCTCAAATAATTTCTTGGGTAACATGCTTAATCCTGTGGATATTTTATTCACAACTTTAAGGACAGTTTCCAGATGTGATGATCAGGTAACCCAGACAAAGAGCTATGTCCTTTCTAAACAGGTAGATCTTCACTAATATCTCCAGCTCTCTGAACCTCACTCAACAGAGTCTGTCTCCTCTCTTATCTTCCGCTCTCTTTTGTCTTTCCAGTCTGTCTGCACACGGACAAGACAATCCACCTAAAAAGCAGAACCCTGTTTAAATATTTCTAGTTCATTTTCAATGGCCATCTCCACACGTAGAAACATTTGAGTTACTAGCAATGTCACTGGATGTTCAGTTCTTGATTTGGCATCATTATTCTCTTCTTCTGTAGCTTTTATCTGGTTCAATTCTACTTGAGCACTGAGTGGATATTGGTAATTTATATACAGTGGTATGGCTTAAATATCAATATGAAGTTATAACCTTGATATTCTTAATTTAAAATAATTTATAAATATTTATTTTTCCTTTTGAAATATATGTCAGTCTCTTGCCTATTTTGCTATAATTTCAAACATTTTCAAAATGTAATTTTCAAAAATCTAAGGAAGTTTTATGTAGTGAGTAAAATACAGCATGAATAACTGATATTTTTCTGCCACTGAAAGCTATTTTCTTTAAGAAACTGGATAATATTTGATGATACTCTATGTAAGTTAAATATCAAATTCTGTTAAAAGGCATGAATGTTTTGTCTGCTTACACGCAAGTGTGTTATGTTGCATGTGGAGGTCAGAAAAGGTAATTACATGCCCTGGAGTTACACATACACATGGTTTTGAGCTGGCATGTAGATTCTGAGAAACTAACCCAGGTTTCCTGTCAATATAAAGAAATGCTCTAGACAATGAGTAATCTCTCCAGTCCCTGTTCTATTTTGGAAAAACTTTTGTTCGTTGTGTAATTTTTCTTATAGAATTCATTCACCTTAGCTTTTTAACACCATGACCTTCAGAATAGAATTATTATACAAATTAGCAGTGGCACACACCTTTAATCCCAGTATCCACAATGATCCACACCTTTAATCCCAGTATCCACAATGATCCACACCTTTAATCCCAGTATCCACACTAATTTGCCATAGAAACCAGGCCATAGTAAGGCATGTGCTTAATCCCCAAACTATAAAAATTTGTAAGATATAAGGAGACATTTGCTTTTATATTGATCTCATATGGTAACTGGTTAGTAGACACAAGGTACTTCATATCCTTACATCTCAGTCTCTGTCTCATTCTGAGAATTTCTGGAAGCAGGATCACCATTTTTGGACTGAAGTCAAGGTGAGAGCCAGTGGGTGGCTGCTTTGCTTTTCTGGACTTCGGGTTGAACACCAATATCTGTCTCAGAGTTTTTATTAATTTTGCTTCATTATGTAATTCAGATGACTGTTGTAGATTATAATTATCACTATTCATAAAATTAATTAATTATATTCCAATCTTTTTCAGCATTTGTCCCCTATGTTTAATATATTTTGGGGGAACTGTGAGTCATTCGTTCAAGAAAATATTAATTGAAAACCTGCCTACTTTACTGTCATCATTACTGAACAAAAACCCACATTTAACCAATAATCAATAGAAATATTTAATGGGGAAGAGAACTACTATTTAAAATTAATGATACAAGGAAGGCAGGGATGGATAGAGATGGGGTAGAGAGAGAATTATAGTTGACAGTGTCAGCTTTTATACAGAAATGGCTTCCTGAAGGCAAATGACAACCTTGCATTAAGGTTTTGATCATAAATGTTTGTGGCTCTTTAAACAACAACTGCATAAAAGTGAGTATATGAAAATAGGAGGGTGACTTGCTGGGAAGAATAAGAAGGTCAGCATTTTTGGAAAGAGTCTAAGATGGAACTTGTAAACTAGTATACGTATGTGTAATTGTCAAGAGAAAGACAGAGACAGAGACCAAGAGACAGAGATGATAGATGATAAAACTTAAGCAATAGATCGATAGATAGATGATAGATAGATAGATTGATAGATAGATAGATATTGATTGAAGGTAACAGAGAGATGATCTACAAAGTTTCTTGGAGTCCTCCAGGATAATGACTGATGTCTTCTCTACGTTTGCTAACACTAAAGAACCAGGACCAAGAATAAATACTGTCCAAATAATATATATATATGTATATATATATATAAGATAAAACACCAAAGTGAAATGAGACACCACCAAGATACTAAGGTACTTAAACAAATCAAATGGCCTTGCAAGGATATGAAGTACCTTGTGTCTACTAACCAGTTACCATATGAGATCAATATAAAAGTAAATGTGTCTTCTGCAGCTGTAAGAATGTATAAATGTTTCCTGTGTCCATCCCTACATCTTCCTCAGAAATGTTTGTTACTGTCAAATCTTTTTTACACAGGCACTGCATGGAACTGCTGCAAAGTTCTTGTTCTTTACTTCTTCATAGAAGGCATTAAATCCATATTGTTCTCTTGTTTTCCAAAAGGTTATTTCCATGTGTAACATCACACTAACCCTAAGACAGGAAGATATAAGGATCCTCCACAGATTGAAAAACATCAAAGAAACCTGATAAGAAACTCTGATATTCTGCCCCACACCTCCTTTTCATAGGAAAGCAGGTAACATACCAGATGGAGAAGATCTACATCCCAGTAGGTAGCCAAGACCTCAGTATGCAAGCCTAGAGCACTGTAACATTTGCAGGCTTTGATGATATTGAATACAATTAAAGAATTACACAGATTGCAACACTGTGTACAGAGTAAACTAAGTAAATAGGTTACATCATAGGCATATTTTCATGAGAAACTAATTACAGAAATGAGAAATACATTTTTGACAGCCAACAATTTTCCAGGTTTAACAATAGCAAAATATATACTTAAGGAGAATATGAAAGCAAGTAAATTTAAATCCCTAAATGAACATAGCAGCTACAGTTGCATGTCCCTTAGAGAACATGCAGAAAATCCTTTAAAGATATTCAAAATAATCCTCTCAAGGCTACTTAGAAAGATAAAAGAGAATATGGATAAATATTTCAGCATTTTAAAATCTGAAAGAGAATTTAACACATGGGCATGCATCATTAAAAGAAAGCATCAAAATGACTCAAGAAATTAATAAAACATTTTAAATGCTTAAAAAATTAACACTAAACATAAATAATGATATAAAATTATTCTTATATAGAAGCAATACCATGGCTGTTACCATATGAATGACCAGAAATTTGTGTCACGTGAGAACTAGATAAACCACTTATTCATCCAGATGAGTCTAGCCAGAGCTCTCAGGTACAAACAATTGCACTGGTTCCCTTGCAACTGCACCTCACAGTGATGCATAGTGAACTGCGCTTCTCCAGTCAATCAGTACATTTCAGCTGGACCTCTCCAAGCAAGGACATTTTTCTTAGGGAGTATATCACTGTGGGAGGAACATGTGTATGTTGCCAGCAGTAATAAACTCCCAAATCCTCAGCCTTTACTCTACTGATTTTGAGAGTGAAATCTGTCCATGAACAACTGCCACTAAACCTCTCAGGGACTCCAGGGTAAAGTTTGGGAGCCCAGTAGATTTGGAACTGTGGAGATTGGCCTGGCCTCTGTAGGAACCAATTCAAATAAATTTTTCCATGACTATATAAGAGACTGACTTGACCGGCAAGAGATGGAGGCTGGTTGTTCAATGGTAAGTGACAAAGAGAGTGGACTCTGGGTCATCACAATATCACCAGTGGTTCCTGAAAATAAAATAGAAGAGTTGCAAGTTATGAACAGGCTTTATGAACAATCTTTTTGAATTCCTTTAAGTTATTCATTTCAAGAGTGTTCCTGATTTTAGCCATTCTGACAGGTGTAAGATGGTATCTCAAAGTTGTTTTGATTTGCATCTCCCTGATCGCTAAGGAAGTTGAGCATGACCTTAAGTATCTTTTGGCCATTCGAACCTCTTCTGTTGAGAATTCTTGGTTAGATCACTACCCCATTTTTTAATTGGGTAATTTAGAGTTTTAATGTCTAGTTTCTTGAGTTTTTTGTATATTTTGGAGATCAGACCTTTGTCCGATGTGGGGTTAGTGAAGATCATCTCCCATTCAGAAGGATGCCTTTTTGTCTTAACGGCAGTGTCCCTTGCTTTACAGAAGCTTCTCAGTTTCAGGAGGTCCCATTTATTCATTATTGATCTTATTGTCTGTGCCACTGGGGTTTTACATAGAAAGTTTTCTCCTGTGCCCATGTATTGCAGGCTACTTCCTACTTTCTCTTCTATCAGGTTAAGTGTGGTCGGATTAATATTGAGGTCTTTAATCCATTTGGACTTGAGTTTTGTGCATGGTGATAGATAAGGATCTATTTTCATTCTTCTACAGCGGAAGGAGAAGGGAGAAGGGAAAAACTGGGGAGAGCTTGGAGGAGTGGGAGGGTGGAGATGGAGGAAAGGTGGATATTGGAGAAGGGAATAAGATATCTACATTATTGGAGTCATTTTAGGACTGGCAAGATACTTGGCTCTAGAGGAGATCCAAGGTGTCCACAGGGATGTCCCCAGCTAGGTCCTTGGGCAACAGAGGAGAGGGTGCCAGAACTAGCATTGTCCCATAGTCACACTGATGAATATCTTGATCACATCCATCGAAATTTCGACCGATGGATGGAGATAGAGACAGAGACCCACATTCACACCAGAGCAATGGATGGAGCTCCCAAGGTCCAGTCGAAGAGCAGAAGGTGGAAGAAGATGAGAAAGGAAGTTAGGACCGCGAGGGGCTGGACCACCCACTGAGACAGTGTGCCTGATCTAATGGGAGCTCACCAAATCGAGCTGGACCGGGACTGAATGAGCATATGATCCAACTGGACTCTCTAAATGTGGCTGCCAATGAGGGCAGAATGAGAAGCCATAAACAATAACACTAACACCTATCACCTCTGCATGTATTATCTTTTTGGGAACCTAGTCGATTTGGATGCATACCTTCCTAGGCTGGGATGGAAGGGGGAGGTCCTTGGACTTCCCAGAGGGCTGGGCACCATGCCCTCTTTCAAGGAAGCAGCAGGAGGGAGGAGAGGGGGAGCAGGAGGGGACTGGGAGAAGGGGAAGAAATGTACCCAAGAGATGCCCAATCATACCACAAAAGCATTTGTGCAACTATGTTCATAGCAGCATTATTTGGAATAGCCAGAACCTGGAAACAACCGAGGTGCACCTCAATGGAAGAATGGATCAAAAAAGTGTGGCATATATACACATCAGAGTACTATTCAGCGGTAAAAAACAATGACATCTTGAATTTTGCATGCAATTGGATGGAAATAGAAAACGCTATCCTGAGGGAGGTAACCCAAACCCAAAAAGACGATTATGGTATGTATTCACTCATTAGTGGACCCTAGCCATAAAACAAAGGACACTAAGCTTATAGCTCACAAGCCCAGAGAAGCCAAATAGCAAGGTGAACCCAAAGAAAATCATATATAGATCCTCTTGGAAATTGGAAGCAAACAAGATTGCCAGGCAAAAGTTGGGAATACGGGGGTAGGGATGGAGGTAGGGATAGGGGTGTGGGGGAAGGGAAGAGGGGGAAGGAGAAGGGAGAAGGGAAGGACTGGGGATAAAGCAGGAAATTTCAAAGACAGTTCAATCACTTTCTTCTGTGTCCTGCAGAATGTCTCGCATACTCTTTCATAAATCAGGAAACCCGAAGGATCATCTCACCTTTAGGAAAGTTCAACAGTCCTTTCTCTGAGGGTTCTTAGTGTCCAGTTTATGCAACAAGAGCAGTTTCTTACCCACATGGCTAACTAACTCCATAAGGAGCGTCTTCGATGCCCATCTTCCTCTTGAAATAGCTGGTGCAGCCAGGAGCAGACATGTCTCTTTGTCATGAAAAACCCTAAGTTATAAAAACATTTCAAATGCCATATTCTGTAATTTTTGAAAGATATGAAGAATGCCTATCTAACTGAAATATATCTCTCTATATATAGAAAATCTAACTAACATGACTACAAGCTTGACTGTTATCAATGATTATCCATTAACAACCTATATTTTCTAATTATACATTACAATTTTAAATGAACTACACAATCACAATACCTTAATCAAGATCAGAAATATATATACATATAACAAAATTGATCTTAAATTTATATTAACAGAGCAAAATCCATACCAATGCAAATTATTCATATCTATATCAGTGATGCAGAGTGAACTGCTCTTCTCCATTCAAGCAGCACATTGCAGCTGGACCTTTCCAAGCAAGGAGGTTTTTGTTAGGGTCTGTATCACTGTGGGAGGAGCATGTGTATGCTGAAAGCAGTAATAAACTCCCAAATCCTCAGCCTCTACTCTGCTGATTTTGAGAGTGAAATCTGTCCCTGACCCACTGCCACTGAACCTGTCAGGGACTCCAGAGTGACGTTTGGACACCAAATAGATTAGGAGCTGTGGAGACTGGCCTGGCCTCTGTAGGAACCAACTCAAATAGGTATTTCCATCACTATGTAAGAGACTCTGACTTGACCGGCAAGAGATGGAGGCTGGTTGTCCAATGGTAACCGACAAAGAGAGTGGAGTCTGGGTCAACACAACATCGCCACTGGTTCCTGAAATTATAATAGAAAAGTTCAAAGTTATGTGTAAACTTTCTGAGCAACCTATGTGAATCCTCTTATGTTATTCATGTCAAGAAAGTTTCTGCTCTCCTTTGTGTTTCTTTAAAATGTCAATTAAATGATTTTTCATAATAAAAAGTTAGTTGAAGTTTCCAGAGGTCATAGTCTGTGCCACACCACTCCATGTAAATCAGAATCTCCATATCTGCCCAGATTATGTCTCTTTAGTTTCTTATCATCACATAACTAAACCTCACAGGCCCATTCTGGACAACAGGACCTGCTTCACTACACATGAAAACTTCAGAGTCAGCCAGAAGTATCCCCCATCCCCTTTCCCACTTATGTCTCCCTTTATCCTTACCCAGAATGCAAAAAATTAGCAGAAACAGGAACTGGACAGGACACATCATTTTGAGGAGATAAATTATGTAGAGCTATCAGTGAAGGCAAGAACACAGTTGAGCTTTTATTTAGGCATACAAGGCCAGGACCTCCCTGGGGAGCAATATGCAAATACCATAAAATGCATAACAGTCTACATAGAGAAGACAGTTTTGTAGGCTTCTTAAATTTCAAAAATGACTCAGAGAAGTCTTCTTCTATAACAGGAGTGAAACTAATGACAGATGGGGACTACTAGGATGCTGAAAACCTGATAATGTGATTCAAGTCAGTTGTAAACATGCATTAATGTCCTCAAAATACACCTCATCAAAGAGGACTGCACATCATATGCTCACATTGTAGCTTCATTATATCTCACACATTATTTTAGTATGAGAAAATACAAGATTCATCATATGGTACTTGAGTAAGTAAATAAAGAACGTTATAAAGTGCTATGTATCTGTGAGAATGCTGATAATACAGGACACTGACAAAGAAAATAATGGAGTGCATTTGGGAAACCCTAAATTTCTTTTCACTCTTTATGGAAATACAAATCGTGCTATGACTTTAAAGGACTATTTTGTGATTTATTACAATATAAAGCAAGTTCTTTTATTTGTCATCGTTCATTTATACAATTACCTAAAGGATTTCAAAATTCAGAAATTCCAATGATTTATTTTTATGATAGTGCATCATCTACAGTATGGAATGGAAACTTTATAACCATGTATATGTCTCCACAATGGAAAAGACATTTAAAGGACTATATATCAGAATACTTCTTAATCTCCTTTAAGATGAAATACAGGTTTTGTATTTGTATGTCTTAACAACAATATTGAATCAAAGGCTGTGTAGGCATTTCTGGAGTGTTGCAGCAATATGCCCTGTCCCTCGTACAGAAAATCCATGTACTTATTATAATACATGAAAGACCTCCATTCTGAGTTAAGATCTTATCTTTTTCCCCTTCCTAGGTGGATTCATGTATGTCTCTCTTAGGGTCCAACTTTTTTCCTGGATTCTCTGAGGTTGTGTACCCAGAAAGACAAACACAGTATTTCCTCACTCATAAGTGAAAAACTTTAATACAGATTCAAAGCATGCAGGACTGGCCTGAAGCAAAGAAGAGACCTAAGCGTGCCACCATCCCTGGTTTTCTCATCCTCAGAGCATCATGGGTTTGGCTGCTTCTCTGCCTTGCTCAGACATCAGAAGACCCCAGCAGTTATGCTTTTCCTGAATGGAGATGGGCTCAATGAACCTAACAACTGATAAACCCACATAGCTTCAAGACTTGTTACTTTTCTGACTGCCAAATCAGCCCTGGCTGGACTCCCTACTCTTTTTTTTAAAATCCATCCATTTTGCCAGGCCTTGAGCCCCATGCGCGCCGCGTCGAGACCGTGCTGGCCTGCTAGTTTGCTGGCTTGCTGGTCTGTCCATCAGTCTGTTAGGCGCATGCTTTTCAGCGGCCAGATGTTGCAGCAGCAGCAGGAGCAGCAGCCACATTAGGTGGACAAGAGGCCGGCGCTCAGCTCCCAGAGCCACAGAAGGAGGTCGCAGCGGGTGATAGTGCAGCCCAGAAGCAGCTGCGGGAAAAATGAAGAACTAAATTGCTGCTGTTGTCTTCTTCACAAGGCTGGTTCGAAAACATAAATTGAAAAAAGAAGTCGTTGAGAGGTTTGCTGAGAAACTGACTCAAATACTTCAGGAGAAATATAAAAATCGCTGGTACCCAGAAAAACCATCAAAAGTACAGGCCTACATACAATAAGTTTCAGACAGTTGATCTCCATGTCCTGAAAGCCTGTGAGAACAGCTGCATTTTGTACAGTGACCTAGGCTTGCCAAAAGAACTTACACTCTGGGTGGATCCACGTGAGATGTGCTGCCGGTATGGAGAGAAAAACAGCACATTCATCCTTGCCAGCTTTGAAAATGAGGATGAGAACAAGGATGAGAATTCCAAGAATGTGTTAGCAGGGCTCTTGATAAGGTGACCTCTGATTATCATACAGGACCCTCTTTTTCAGAGGAAGAAACAAGCAAGGAAGTGGAAGTGAAACCAAGTTCAGTGACTGCAACACCAAGCCCAGTGTACTAGACTTCAGAACTGATATTCCTACCTCTTCCAATGTGGCATCTATTGCCCAGAAAAAAGCTGGGAATGTACCGAGGGAATAGCCATCAGAGTGACTATCCTCCTCCTGTTCCATTTGTTTATCCAAATCCAGGAAGGAAGAATAAAACATACCGTCCAAATCCAGTGACATGGAAATGCATTCCTCCTGGCATGCATTGTGACCGAAATCACTGGATTAATCCTCACATGTTAGCACCTCACTAGCTCCTTTTGATTTTGTTTGTCATGTTGATAGAAGGGAAGAATATACCTTACTATATACTAAAAGTTCATACTTGTAGCGAAGTTAGATGGAACAAACAATCAAACATTTTTATATAAAAGTTATTGAGACTAATCTTTCATATACATGCACTTTAGAAATATTGAAAGTTTAAGATACTTTATTAAAGTGGGTCAAGTGAAAAAAAAGTTAGTCAAGTGCCTGAGTTTTTAATATTGGACTTAAGTACCTATATATTGTGCATTGACTCTGTTGGATACAAAAACACTGTAAGAGAGGGCAATGTGTTCTAGCACCTTTGAGGATTGACTTTATGGAGAGTATGTTAGTTATTGATACACAAGGAAATCTATTTTATGTCATTATTTAGAAGAATTGCATGAAATCATGTAGTTGCAAATAAAAAGTGTTCTGAGGCAAAAAAAATGTCATCCATTTATTTAATATTCTGGCCACAACTTCCCCATTAGCCTCCCCTACCAGTATCCCTTGCTTTCACTTTCCAAACCTCTCTTTTTTCATCTCTATCCAGAAAAGAATTGGTCTCCCATGTGTATTAATATAATATGGCATATTAAGCTGCAATAAAATTAAGCATCTCCCCATCTATTGAGACTGGACAAATCAACAAAATAGGAGAACTAGGATCCGGAAATTCTATAAAAGAGTTGGAGACAGCCCCTGTTCCCTCTCTTATGAGTCCCACAAGACAACCGAACTACACAACTGTCATATATATGCAGAGTGCCTAGGTCAGTGCCATGCAGACACCCCAGTTTTCTGTTCAAACTCTGTCAGCCCCTGTGAGTTCATGTTAGCTGATAGTATGAACCTACTCTGTTTTCCTTGAACCCTCTGTCTCCTACACTCCTTTCTCCTCCTCCTCCCCTGGATTCCAGAACTCAACTTAATGTGTGGCTGTGGGTATCTGCACC
>PVIU01022978.1:0-28336 GCA_004026605.1 Ondatra zibethicus | reverse complement strand
GGAGGGATGGGGGTGGGCCTTGGACTTCCAACAGGGCAGGGCACCATGCCCTCTTTCAAGGAAGAAGGGGGAGGGAGGAGGGGTGGGGGGTAGTGGGAGGGGACCGGGAGAAGGGGAAGAAAGGAAAAAATTTTTTTTTATCTTTAATTATGTTCTTGAATGGAAAAAATAAAACAAAACAATGTATGGAAAAAAAAATGACATCATGAAATTGGACATGGAATATATTCACTTACTAAGTGGACATTAGTTGTTAAGCAAATGATAACCAAGCCACAATCCATAGACCTAGAGAAGTGAGGTCAAGAGGAGGGGTCTAATGGAGAACACATAGATCTTCATGGGTAGGAGAAATAGAATAGATTTTATGGGCAGTCTGGGGCGGGGGGTGGGTAATGAGGTGTAGGGGGAGTTGGGATGCAGGGAGAGAGTGCAGGCAGAGATAAATGGAATTGGTAGTCTTTGGAGGGTGGTGTGAAATCCTCATGCAGTGGGAAACTTCCTGGAATCTATTAAGGTGATCATAAAAAGGATTCCAAGTAATGGGGGTTACAGAGTCCCAACTGGGCGTCTCTTGTGACCAAACGCGGCTTCCAGTGGCAGGACTGGGTTGCATCCAACTGAGTTGTTGGCCAAGGGGACCCTATAGAAATACCCAGACAACTCAGTCTGTCGCTAAGACAAAGAGATGCTCTCTGCAAATTAACAGAGGGTCCCCGTCACCAAGGACAACACCCACACAACTCATTGAACATGGAGAAGTCAAGCTGGTGCTGACATGACCTACATTCTTGTGTCTTTGGTGCTGGAAGGTACCCTGCATGCTACAGATGGGAAAGGTGGACACCAGCCCAGCCACAAATTCTTTGACCAACAATCTGCCCTGCCTGCAGTATATTCTAGGGCAACAGTGATACGAAGTTTTGGGAGTAGCCAACCAATGTCTGATCTGATTTAACACCAGCTCCACAGGAAGGAACCCATACCTGACACTGCTAGGGTCACTAAGAACCAGAGACTAGACAGTCCAGATAGTTTGTAAAACCAAACACTACCAGTCGTCATCAGAGGGGATGGGAACAGATGTAGAGACCCACAGCCAGACATCACCTGGAGAAAGAGTCTAAATGGAAAGTCTCCATCAAATCTCTCCTCTCAGTGCTAAGGGAATCCTGTGGAGGTTTTAAGAGCATGGGGGACAGAGAATACCAGGAGAACACAGCCCTCTGAGTCAACTAAGTCAGGCACAGATGAGCGCACAGAGACTGAAGCAGCAAACTCGGGGTTCTGCATCAGGCCCTCGATGTATTACGGCTTTTAGCATAGTATTTCAGCGGGACTCCTGACTGTAAGAGCAAGTGGGTCTCTGATTCTATTGCCTGTTCTTGGGATGCTGTCCCTTCTGTTGGGTTGCCATGTCCAACTTCAATGGGACAATTTTTGCTTCATCTTATTATATTTTATTTTGTCATGTTTTGCTTGTTATCTCTTAAAAAAAAGCCTGTTCTTTTCTAATAAGAGGCAGAAAGGGAGTGGATCCAGAGGGCAGCAGAGGGGAAAGGAGTGGGGGAGGAGCTGGGAGGAATAGAGGGAGGGGAATCTATATCAGGATACAGTGTATGAGAATAGAATCCATTTTCAATAAAAAGAAAAAAAAAGAGAGCAGGAAAAGAAAAAAATCAAAGAACTTGTTCTCTCCTCATCTTCACAAACAAATAGGTCCTAGGGACACAGCAAAGCCATGGTCATCTTCAGTAGAACTCAAGCATCCTGGCACGCTAACTTCCAGTACCCACTAGAACGCACACCTCCTGGATGTCGTAGCCTGAGCCATCTATCTACCCTTCCTTTCATCTTGCTTTCACCTCTAGGTATTGCTACAATCAGCTAACAGGCCAGCCTGTCGCTTTGCAGTCACCAAGGACTGGATTCTACCTTTTATTTGTGTTGCCTGGGAATAAGGTTATTTGGCTACAGGCCCATAGTATTAACTAAGATTGATGCCAGCAGGGTGGGATCCTCTCCTTCCCGCAGAAACGGTAAGACATGGTACCAGTCTTGCCTGGTGGAACTGAAGCCCCTCCCTTCACATATTTTAAATTTCTGCTTTGTGCCAGGCTGGGGTGGTGCACACCTTTACTCCCAGCACTCGGGAGGCAAAAGCAGGGGATCTCTGTCAACAGAGTGAGTTCTAGGACAGGCTCCAAAGCTACAGAGAAACTCTGTCTTGAAAGAACAACAACAAAGTTTCTATTTTATATTCTCAGTGTTGATAATAAGTCCATGACCTTGAAGATTTCTGCTCAGCAACTTTTTCTAGAACCTACCAATGCTTTTCTTTCTCTCTTAAACCTAACACTACTCAGCCCCGCAAATTCTGAGAGATTGTTTTTCTATTATTTAAGCCATTCAGTCTGTGAAATTTTGGTCTGAAAAATTATTGAGAAAATAAAAAGAAAGAATTGATGTATGACTGAGAAAGTATGTTATGTAAAGTTTATATTGAAAACCTTTCATATGATGTCTTTTTCTTTGGTAATCTGAGTAATAAAATAGGTATAGAAGGCAAAAAAAATTTATGCTGAGATCTAATCTCAAGGCAGTAGCTTTAGGAGATGGAGACCTTTGGAAGATGCTGAGGTAAAAATGGAGATTTCTTGTTCCTTTCTTGGGTTCCCAGACCCGAATAATTGCACAGAAATCATATTAATTACAACACTGTTTGGCCAATAGCTTAAAGGTATTCCGAGCTAGTTCTTACATCTCAAATTAACCTATTTCTATTCATCTGTGTATCGCCATGAGGCTGTGGCCTACTGGTAAGGTTCTGGCATCTTTCTCCTTTGGCAGCTACACGGCACCTGCCTGACTCTGCCTTCTTTTCTCCCTGCATACAATATAGCTCTATTCTGCCTTGCTATGGGCCAAAGCAGTTTCTTTATTAACCAATGGTAATAAAACATATTCCCAGCATACAGAGGGGAGTCCCACAGCACAGAGGCCATGAATGTGAGGCTCTCATGAATGCAACTGGCATCCTTCTCAAACAGACTCTGGTGAAGTAGGTATTCCGTTCCATCAAATCAGGGGGAAAGTAGAGGCATTGTCCACGGGCCAGAAAGCCTGACCCAGGCAGGGCATCCTCTGGTATTTCAATCTCAGAGGTTCTAGCCTCCGGGGCTCTAAGGCATGGATTAGTGTTATTTTTAAAAATTGCATGTAAAATAAAATTGCATGCAACTCGTCTCTAGGGCTAATGTCAACTCTATAAATATATATTTTATTTTTACAAAAACGTATCAGGAATAAGTGGGACACTGAATTCGAATTTCATGTGTTAGCAGAATTGGTTTCTTCTGAGGAATTCTCCCAATGGGTGGACTGTGACCTGGAGGGAAATTCACAAATCCTTTCCTTAAACAACAACGACAACAAAACTTAAGTTCTCGGGGCTTTCATGTCTGAAGAATCACACATTGTAAAGAATTCTGGCCTCTTCTTTCTCTGGGCAGAGTATAGCTCTCACACTGTAATTTCATAAACTTTTATTATTTCAGGGATACTCATCACGATTTCTCCAGATTCACATCTCCCCTGTGTACAAACTCTGTTGTATGCTTTAACTGGCTGCTATCCTGACGACCAAGCTTCACTTGGACATGTCCTGGATGCAGAGAGGCCAAGGGATATTTGCAGAGCATACATATCCGAGTGAAACAGAGGAGCTAACGAGGGGGAGGAGAGAGCCACTTCCTGCTTGTCTCTGCGAAGCTCCTTGCTGCAAAGAGACTCAGGGTGGGACCCTGAAACCAGCGGCTGCCTGCTCCGCGGGGCCTGCAAGTTAGAACTTCAGTCAGGCGCCTTCCTTTCAAAGCACATGTGCTGCCCTCTAGAGGCTACAGGGAAGAATGACGTGGTCAGAAAGTTGGAAGCGGGCACGGGAAAGGCTTGCCTGGATGCTTTTCTTACAAAGTTTAGCGTGACGCTGAAAAACCGAAACGTAAGTAAACACCTTAGGAGGGATTTCTGAACTTGATGCCAACAATAACTGTCTGAAAACATGGCTATAGATCGTTTCTAGCTATTTTATGTGCACTCTTAAAGTTTATTGATATATACATATAAACTTAACCAATTAAATATTTAATTAACTTAATTTAATTAAATATTATATTTAAACCAGATTGTGTAACTGTCACCACAATCCACATTTAAAATATTTCAATTACTTTAATAAAATCTCCCCTCCTATTTCAGCCCCGCGACCTGGAACCACAAACCCACTTTGTACCTCTATAGATACGATTCATGGTCTATGTTTAAATACAAAAGGCTAGAACCAAACAAATCAGAACACAACCATCAAGACACATGCCTCCTTCAAAATGTCTTACTTCGATCAAGGTCACTAAATGGGATTTCATTCCGTTACCAAACCAAGCATCTGGGGGTGTTCCTGCAACCCAGGTCCTAGGGTCACACACTGTGTATTTTCACCTTCTGAAGATCCGAGGCTGAAGGTATGTGTAGCCGGCATCTCTGAGAAAATCAGCTGCCGGTGCCTTTTCGGTGTAATTTTCAACAACAGTCCATAGCAAACTAAAGCATCACTTTAGTGAGGAATTAGTGGTAGGTGCTCTAAATCGGACAGCAGGATTGCATCTCCAAAGCTTAGAGAACATTGCCAAAGGCGACTGAAGTAACGCAAGAGTCGAGGATGGGGAATGAAGCCATTGCATTCAGGAACTTGTTGCAATCGCGGCCATCTGTACAAGACTTGCACGAGACAGGGCCTTCCCACATTTCACCATGGACAGAGTAGGAACATGTGAGACTATGGTGCGCTTCCTGCTTATTTGGGGAAGGATGCCATTTTCTTCAGTGGTGTCGCTGCCCATATACTGCCCTTGCTCCAGTAAATACCCTCCCACCCATTAATAAGAAACTGTAATTTAATTCAGTGAGCTGCACACAAAAATAATGGGTGAAGCAGAGGGTGAGGCCTATCTGGATAAAGTGCTTTCCCAATCAGAGGGAGGGGCCTAAGCAAGGGGTAGATGAGGTTAAAAACGACTGAATGTATTTATATAAATGTATGAAGCTGTCAAGCTATAAAAACATTAAAGAAGTCACGGTTTGAATATGTACCTTCGTCAGTCATGAGAAATTCATTTTTAATTGAAAATAGATTCTTCTCTCACATAGTACATCCCAAGTACACATTCCCCTCCCTCCATTCCTCCTAGCCCTCCCGCACCTTCCCTCTACCCCAGACCCACGCCCCCTTGGCTTCCCCTACAGAAAAGAGCAAGCTTCCAAGAGATGACAGCCAAAAAGGACAAAACAAGATACAATCAGACAAGGCGAATATCAAGACTGGATAAGGCAGCCCAATAGGAGGAAAGCGTCCCCCCCCCCAAGCAGGCTAAAGAGTCAGAGATATACACACTCTCACCTCACAAAAACACCAAGCTAACATCTGGAACATATATGCAGAGGAACCGGTACAGACCCATGCATTTTTACCTTAACATTTTCTAATACTGAATTATTCCTTTCGCTACCAATGAGATAATTTCTTTTCTGAATTTCTCAAGATCATGTTAGTCCCAGAGGTATTCCCTGGACATAGGCACTCTGCTGAAACTGAAGATCTCCGGAACCCAGATGCTGGCGAGATTAACACCAGGCATCGCAAATTCTCCACTGAGGTTGGACACTGGCTCTGAAACTTGCTGCTACCCCAGGCAGCTCAAGTGCACCCCAGCTGACTTCTCACGGAGGAAACATAACATGACCAAGAGTGCCGAGGTCTGCACTCGGCTCACAGGCCACCGTGACTGTCTGTAATCCATACGATCTAAGAGTTTTTTCCCAAGGACGATCACCATCCTTTCTGTCTGAGAGCCAAGCCTGGCCCTGTGGCTGCTGTAGAGCAACTAGAAAAAGCAGAGATTTCTCATCAATTTAGTTATATGCATCACATGTTCTTCGTGTCTTCAGGGTCACATGAGGCCCAGTTTGTTTCCAAACCTAAGGACCGAGGCTCGAAGATTTCAAACGCTGGACTCAAAGGAGGAAACAAGGGTGCATCAGAGTTTTTGTTCCATGGATGCACTGAGCTTCTGTGGCCACCACAGCTGCCTTAGGAACAATTCCAGTGGGGCAGGAGACTGGCTCTGAAGAGGTCAGACTATAGATATTAGCTGAAATCACAGCAAGGCCGTGGAGCAGCCAGTTAGGGTCTAGACTAGAAAAACACATCAAACAAGAAAGCAAAAAATGGTGTGGATATGAACGGTTTGATTTTTAGGTCTCTTTTCTAAAAGTTTTTAAGTGTTAATTTGGGGACACTGTGCATCTTAGTGAATCAAAACCATTGTAATGAAGGTAAGCAGGTCTGCTGATTCACATCCACCAGTCTGGAAAAGCCCAGATCTGCACGGTAACTGCAATTAATGTTTCTCTCTTTCAAGCATCATGGGGCAGTTTTATAAACACCAACTTGTGTTCATTTAAACCAAATATTAAAACCAAATTTTTCCTAGGTGCTAAAGCTTGCCTGCATATTTTCATTATTACAAAATGGTTGCCTTTAGTCCATAAAATACGAGGGCACAGTGAGGTCACAATGAAGTGGCAAACATAATAAATGAGAAGAAAAGTAACGAGAGCTCATACTCAACATGACTCTTTCACCAGCAAGGCAAGCGAATGTTCTTTATACACAGTACATTGAGTAACACCAGCTTTAAAATTTCTATTTAAATTATTCATCTAAACTCTGTCTTATAGCAAAATTTTAAAATATTTTCTTTATAGTGTTTTTATCATCTTAAAATATACAACCCAGGATTTGCCGCAAACAAATGTGAAGCTTAATTTAAAGGCAAAGGATTTAGCATGTGCATCCACTAACGTCAGAATGAAAGACTTCAGTGAGCAGAATTCAGACGCTGGAGAAAGTACTAAATCGGAAAAACAAATGAAACCCCTGTGCCTGTGCAAAGCATGCCCCTTGCACTATGACAGGGGGCTGGTTTTAAAGAGCCGGGCCTGCCCCTTTCCTATGGCATGAGGTACAAAGTCGGCTCGGGCAGAGAACAGCTTGAGATCTCGCTAACCAATGTGTGCTGACCACAGGGTAACATTGGCCACTCTTCTGTTGTGCGGTTCAGTCCTAGGTTGTTGGTCCCCCAGATGCATCCAATAATGTCATCAATTTCCTTCAACTAACTGGTAAAGAGTTCATTTGCTCGTAGGGAATAAGAGGGCCGTGACAGTAGCTTCGGTATCATTCTGTAGCCAGAATAGGCATTATTAGTTTTATGCTCAGGGGCACAGAGGCAGGGAGAAAAAAGGGTTGTTTACTTAACATTCTTCAATTCTTTTAGCTTTAATAAGACTAAATCATGACTTAGGGCTGGAAAACACATTTGTTTTGCTTACCAAAAAAAGGTCTTTCACAAGCTCCACACATGTGGTTCTCAGAGCTGTAAGATCTGAGGTTTTCCCTTCAGGATGTCAGAGCTGAAAGATCTGAGGTTTTCCTTTCAGGATGTCCTTGCTGAAATCGCTCAGGCTTTGGGGGTCTAGGAGAGCAGGGAGCCTCATACTATTTTACTCCAGAAACATGGCTGTATCTCAGGTCTTTCTGCTGTATAAGGCCTTTCCATAGGATGATATCCATGAAAACAACGCCATGAAAGGTCATGTATTGCTAACTAAGCATTCTTCCCTCGGTTTGATTACATAAAGTCTTGGTTTTGTAATACAATAGCATGTGAAGGGCAGTGTGGCTATGGGAGAAACTTTAGATGCTACAACAAACCCAATAACTATGAGGATTAGTTGTTCATAAAAGTGAAACATTTCTCAAATTTTTTCTGATTTGTTGAGGTGCAGGGAAATATTTTGTTGGCACAGAGTAGACCTTCTGCAAGACCCTGAATAGGCTATCCTTAACTTTCCTACGACATGCAGAGGGGTATTTTTCAGGAAGACAGATCCAAAAGCAAGGGTTGCACCGTTGAAACACAAAAGTAACCAGACCAAGCAGGGGCAGACCTGTCCTCCAGCTTCTCCACTTGGTTATGCGAACCCTCTTTCTAAGCAGAGCTTTGAAGTCCAGCTCCCCAACCCAACACACCAGCCTTTGCCACAAGAGCCTTGACTTAGACCTTCATGTTCCCTTTGGAGTATTTAAGGCTGGGGTGACTCACAGATCACAAAGCTAAGAAACTTTAAAGTGAATTTCTGGAACGTTTGCGGTATCGGCTGCTCCAACAGCAATTGTGATACTGCACTGCCCTCCAGAGGGGACTCCTTGGCAAATGCTCACAACCCATGAATGACAGGGGAACCAGGAGAGTGTGTGGCAGCAGTCTTCCCTGCGACTAGAGTCCTTCCACCTCACACGTCTTCACACACAGGTCTGTGAGTCAGTGGCTGCCTGCTGCTCTGAGCACATGGTACCTTGTCTTAGATCAGCTGTCTTCTGTCACCTCAAAGTTATATTTGCTGCAGCTTTCAGTAAGTGATAAATATTAATTATTTCTGTTTGAAGGCTTGTTTATTCATGCATTTTTTTTCAGAGAAATCACACTAAACACGTAGCTAACGGCAGCCTTTCCAAGCTGAGACTCTTTGGAGATGTCTTACAGGCGCACAAAGGACAGCTAGAGACAGAATATTTTACTGTATAATCATGTTGTCACCACCTAACGGAAATTTGAAGGGTGCCCATGGCTGTTATGAGAGAAAAGACAAAACAAGAAACAAAAACAACTTATCTTGAACTTTTCTTTTCTTCCACTCTGGAACCCATTTCTGCTCTGTCCAGCATTGCCATCTCGAAGAGGGGGTGGTTTTCATGGCTGGTCAATCCCATTCACTCAGCATCAGTTCCAAAGTGCAAGACAGAGCGGATGATTTCTCATAGAACTGCGATCGCCTTTGCGCCCATGTGACTGAGCCAACACTTGGCAATGGAGAGCATTCGCTTGGGAAAGGTAAACTTCGGCAAATATTTATGTAGCGCTTTGCAAATATTGTAATCCCCCACCTTTGGGACAGATGAGCCACCAACAGGTTAATTCAGAATCCTCTAGCTGGAATATGATGGAACTGAGATCCAAATTCAGTTTGGCTTCAGTCTTAGTTCTTGGCTTTAACTTAAATTTGTTAACCAATATATAGATACCATGCCTACCAAATTATAAAGGTCATTTATAGATTTTAAATGAAGCTAATATTTAGGTTATGTCTTTATAGTTCATAACATACAAAAATAATAGAACTTTAATAGACCTTGAAAATGCTGCAAGTCAGAATGAACTATAAAATAATTGGATGGTAATTGGAAAATATTTACTGTCATTAATTTTTAAGTAACAAAACATTGAAACAACAACAAAAAATGTGGCTTCATGGTTAAGAGCATTTGTTCTTTGCAGAGGACCCATGGTTGGGTTCCTAGTATTCACGGGGTGGCTCATAAACTGTAACTCCAGTACCAAGGGATCTATCATCCCCTTCTGACCACCATGGGCACCAAGCATACACACAGTGCATCTATGTACATGTACTTAAAACACTCATACATATAAAATAAAAATAAATAAATCTTATCATTTAAGTCCAACACTCACACATTTAAAAACTAAATAAATATTACCAAAAAAATAAATTTCTTAAGACCATAAAAATAATTTAAAAGAAAATCAGCCACAGACTTATTCCTTAAATATCAAAGAACTTACTAAATATCAAGTAACTTATTCATTGCTCTGAACAAAGCCATAGATTTCTAAGGTAAATAATTGTGATAACGTATCTGTCAACAGGGAAAAGAGGGAGATAATATCCTTGGATACGAAAACTCATGATGAAGAAAATGAGAGCTGATTGATAGGAGACATTAGATGAAACCACAGAGTCTCCGTCATAAACACTGCCCCATTAAAGATATGCATTACAAAATGTATTTCAGGCTGCGCTGAGAAAACAATGTTCTTGCATCAGGCCCTGGCTGGCCTGCTAGCCAGGTGGCTGGGTTCAAATACCAGGAGGCCCCTGGGAAGGCCGTCGGTAACTACAAAGCTAATGTGGCCAATGCCCAGTGCCGTTATGGGGATTAGACGGGGGTCACACTCCACAGCAGCACCTGCACGACTATGACATAAGCTCCTAGCTGACATAAATCATACTCCCTCTGTTTGGAAAGCAAATAATAAAATAGTTGCTCCATGTCTCTTGACCTTTATTTCTGGGAAATTTGGATTTTCCCCTTTTTGCTTTGGAATATGCACACCACCCCAGAGGAACAACTGGAAACCTCCTTCGCAGAGCGCATTCACCAAGAGCCACCTCCTCACCTCCAAAGCAACACACACCTTAAACATCACCAACTTATTCTGTTGCAAAATAGCTTAACATGAGGTGGGAAGGCAGGATGAGGAGGCAGACATCAGAAAGAAAGACACCGGAAGGAGCCTGAAGGTCTAATACTGAGGGCTGACAAGCTGGAGATGGAAAGGCCACTAGGACACCTCCACCCAGAGCTGCTAAAGGTGGCTGAGCAAAAACGTAGGAAACATGGTGCACAATTGGTTGCTATATTCTTTTCCATAGAATCCAATTACTGAAACCTGCAGTTTCCCCCAAACCTGCTTTTCAAATCAGCTTTAACATAGCATAAGATTCAGTGACATGAAAAGACGAGGCAGAAAATTACCCTGAAGTCACAGAATTAAAGATAAGTATTATAATTACAGACATCTATAAGTCCAGTTTGCCATAAAGGCAGAATGCAGCACAATGTGTTAGCGAGGGGGAGGCACCCCTGGATACCCAGTGGCTGAGCACTGCCTTGTGTATATCTACAGCCTCTGCTCGGAGCAGCATTACCAGGCCTGCTAAGGGCGAAGGCATTCTGTTTGCATTCTAAGACTCATTCTCACACACACTTCAGTTCTCTGGACTCTCGGGGAAGGTCAAGTGAGCAGCATGCAGTCTCAAGAATGAATGGCAATTTAGTAGAAAGAAAATAATCTTTAAAAGCCACTTTTACTCTAAATATTCTATTTAGAGAAACTTTTCATCTCCTATAGGTACAAAGACGAAACACTATCGAGTCAATCATGTGGTTATAAATGCAGTTAAGAAAGACAATATTAGGAATTACCGAGAACTCCCATAGAAAGTTTTGATGCTGTAAAAATTATAAAATTGCTAATATATAAATCCTTCAGCCAATTCAAGGCTTACTAATAAAATATTTACTGAGCTCCAGCTATGTGGTTGGTAGTGGGCATATAGCAGAAACATAAAGTCAATATTTTAAGAACATATGTTAAAACAGTAGAAACGAGAAAGTTAAAAACTCAAAGGTTTTGATGACTTCAGTAGAGAGCAAAAGCAGTGAAGGGCAGAGACAGTTCTGTGCACATAGACCATGACCCAGCAAGGGCAGTACTGCGCAAACGGACACATAAACCATCACAGCGCCTTGCTGTGCACATGGACACATAAACCACCAATGTCCCTGCTGTGCACATGGACACATAAACCACCAATGTCCCTGCTGTGCACACGGACACATAAACCAACAAGGGGCAGTACTGTGCACAGGGACACATAAACCAGCAATGTCCTTGCTGTGCACATGGACACATAAACCAGCAAGGGCCTTGCTGTGCACATGATCACATAAACCAGCAAGGGCCTTGCTGTGCACACGGACACATAAACCAGCAATGTCCTTGCTGTGCACATGATCACATAAACGCAATGTCCTTGCTGTGCACACGGACACATAAACCAGCAAGGGCCTTGCTATGCCCATGGACACATAAACCAGCAAGGGCCTTGCTGTGCACATGATCACATAAACGCAATGTCCTTGCTGTGCACACGGACACATAAACCAGCAAGGGCCTTGCTGTGCACATGGACAGATAAACCAGCAGTATCCCTGCTGTGCACATGGACACATAATCCATGCTGCATCCTCTTTGGTACAATAACACAGATATGATATGTTTTAACAAGTAACCCTGGAGGTTCTCCCCAGGCCATTTTGAGAATCAGTAGATGGAAATTTACTTTGCCCTTTTCCACCCCACTATCTCTTCCACTTCTCTGATTAAAAGGAAAAGTAGGAGTGTTTGACCCTTTAACCCCTCACTGGCCTTCAGAATCTAACACTGAGTGTCCCACTTTGCAAAGGAAGAGAGAAGGATTTGGATTACTGACTTCAGAAATGTGGCAGTTAATCCACCATCTCTGGAGCAGTGGTTCTCAACCTATGGGTCATGACCCATTGGGGGTCAAATGGCTCTTTCATAGGGCTCACCTAAGACCATCAGAAAGTAGATATTTACACAACTATTCATAACAATAGCAAAATTACAGTTACGAAGTCAGAATGAAAATTTTAGGCTTGGGGTCACCACAGCATGAGGAATTTTATAAAGGGCCACATCACCAGGAAGGCTGAGAACCACCGGTCTAGACCCAGGTATATGTGAACAGAATGAAAATAAGCACAATTCACAAGGAAGCAGTTGTTTTTAGTTTCGCTTTTCCATTGCTGTGAGTTCATATGAACATCTAAGAAAGGATACTTAAAACAGAATGTCACTATATGAATTTATAAAATGACCCCTTGGTCAACACCCTCAAAAATCATGTCCAGACTTTCATAGTATCAGGGCATCTTACTCTTAATATTTTATTTCTTAGCTAAAAGTGTGACTGATGAATGTTCGTTTTCCTTCCATTTCTGGAAAGAGTGTGAAAACAGACTTCATTTGGAAATTTTTTTAATATGCTTTTAAAATGCTCACAGCTATATATTCTGACAATGGCTGAGTAGAGCAAAGGCTTAGTAGTGTTGGTAACCAGG
This sequence comes from Ondatra zibethicus, assembly GCA_004026605.1. Taxonomy (NCBI): domain Eukaryota; kingdom Metazoa; phylum Chordata; class Mammalia; order Rodentia; family Cricetidae; genus Ondatra; species Ondatra zibethicus. Next base: position 15,429 of record PVIU01022978.1, on the reverse strand, counting down.
ACTGGACTGGGTGGCCCTGCAGTAACATGGTGAGTTACTGTGCTAAGTTCGTATTCTATAAAGTACTGTAAAATGGCTAGTCAGTGTGATACAAAGATCAAGTGAGAGCCGTGCGTGCATGCGTGCGTGCGTGCGTGCGTGTGTGTGTGTGTGATGTTAAAAAGAAATATGATGACCGTGTTATGCTTGGGTCACAAGATCCTCTCATGAATGGCCATGTACTGGTCCAATATGTTACTATAACAAAGCTAACCATTCTGGGAATTACTGTCTAAGGGAGATCACCCCTGATTCTTGGGCCTGTGGAAAGGGAACGCAATAGCTTTGCAGAGAGCATGTGTTGCAGCAAACTGCAACACAGAGCTTGAGAGACAGCAGTGCCACACCCCTCTGGGTGCTGCACCCACATGTGCCTCCCACATCCCACCCCTTCCTTTGATGTCACTTGGGGAGGCCAGGTCCTGTTCTAGTGGGCGGCCCACAAGCAAACCACAGCAACCCATAAATTAACAAAGATTGGGCAGGTTTGAGAAGCAGCAAGTAAAGCTGGGTGGCAGACGAGGGGCTTAAAAAAGAAAGCTGGACTCTCAGCTCTGGGGTCCGAGAGAAGAATGGGAAACTTAGCCTACTCTAGCTCCGAGATTTCAGTGTGAGCTGGTGAGAGACAGTGTGCCTTTAAAATGCAGACAGGAAAATAAATATCAATGCCATTAAGTTCTGCTAACAAGAAGTAGTACTCTAAAGATTTCAGATAAGACTGTTTCTTAAGAGTCTATCAGATGAACTCTTTCTAGGTGAGAAAGTCATTTTAATGACAACAAAAGGACAATGTGAAGAGTGTTGCTCTTGTCTTCAAACTGAAAACAAAAACAAAACACAAAAGTCACGAGATATTCACATCCATCCTCTAATTCACCTTAGTGGTAAAAAGGAAAAGAAAAAAAATGAAAGAGAGAGAGAGAAGTTTATACTTCAAATAAATGCAAAACCATAAAAGTGAAAATAGAAACTGACAATGTTTGAGATTTAAATGACTCAAATTCTTTTATGTAGAAGCATCACAAAAATGTAATGGTGCCAAGTACCCCTTGTCTCTAAGCATTGGCAAATTGAATGTATTTTGAAGTCATCTAGTTAATGGCTTTGCCTCATCAAACTATCAATTTCAAACATTTTATGGATTCTTTCTCAATGCAAACATTTTGGTTTCTTTTTTTGTGGCACAATTACTGCTATTTTAGGAGGATGGAAGAAACTTTCTTCATTATGGATGAGAACCCAACTTTTTATAGCAAATGATTGGTAATTAAACCAATTACATTTAGTATTCAAAAACCCAGAATGTTTCTTCTATATATCCTAAATTAGCATTGGTCTACTCTAGCTTCCCCAGGCAAACTTTTAGAGAAAGAAATGACTTCCTAAAAACTATGAAATACCTACCTTGAAGATGGCTGAGGCACAAATGAGTCAAAGATGGCCTGGACAGGACTCAGCCCTGATTCATGACAGGAGCCACCAGGGGGAGTAAAAACCTCAAAACACAGGTGAAGACAGGAGAAGAGGCAGAATGGAGTTGCAGCCAGCACCAAAGGGAAGGATGGGCTAAGACAAATACTCAGTCAAAGTGGAGGGAGAGTCAGACTCCCCAGGGCCTGAGCCCAAGACTAAAAACAAGCCGGATGCACCTATCTTGTGAAAAACGTATCCACCTCTTTCTGTGAAAAATCCCAGAACATAATAAACTAAGAGGCACTTCTTTGTTGACCCAGTAACTCTGGGAAAAGGAAATAGGGCTGGTTTTTACCTTCTATTGCCTAAGGAACTGCCTAGTCAGAAGGCAGCCATGCACTGAGTACAAAATTAACCAGGTTGCTGCTGTATGAGTGGACACGACCTTACTTCACAGGGCTAGGACTGACCCCAGCACTGCGGGCATGCCTGGAACGGGCTCTGCCACGCTGCAGCCCCAAGCCTAAATGAGCAATGTGGTTCTGCTGTGCGATGACCTGGTGTTGACGGCCTCTGAGTCTGACCCTGTTCCAATGCACAGGAGGAAAGAAGACTTAACCTGATCTGCATGAATTAATGACTGCCAACCCCAGGAAAGACATTTCTGAGAACAATAAAGAAACAGGCAGAAAAAGTTCAGCAACAGATATTAAAATGTATTCCCTGCATACAATGTTCCATTTCAATGTTCTACAAGCATTCTACAAGAGATGTAGTTAGAGAATAAGCGGAGTTGACGAGGAGGGAATTCTGGCCGAGAAGCACCCCTTTGCAGGCCGGAGAATTACCGCTGCATCTAATCAAAGCACTGCCGTCACCTCTCGGGAACATAGGTACCAACTCAGGGGCTCCCCGGCCACCTCGCTAGGACATGCTGGGCTGGGAGTCAGATCCTCTCACTGTTCCACAGGACACATACGTGAGGGCCAGCACAGGCTGGAGCAATCACGTCTGAGGTATGCAAGGCCTGCCCAGGGATCACCTGGGCCCTTTCACAGATCCTTCTTCAACCACCTCGGCTATTCACAAGCTGTCCTATCAACTGGTGGAAGTCGTGAAATAAATTTTCAAATGTTCCTAAGAGTTTTGTTCAAGATTCTTAAGCTGGGCTGTTAACTGAATGTGATAACATTCCCAGTAACACTCACCAAAATTCCCCGACAGAGCTGGGCCCTCGGCTCAGTCCCAAAATGCCCTGTCTTATCTGCGCTTACATGAACAAACTGCAGATTTTAACCATGATTTTTTTCCTGTCAAAACCAAGGCTCAAATAACGTGGCTCCTATTATCCCTGGAAACTCTACAGTGGTCATTTGGGATGCAAAGGAAAATGTGTTTAGAACCAACAGGATGGTGACCGAGTCAGAAGTCTCCACGGTCTATATGGTATCATTTACCTGATTTTCTTTTCTACTTCAAACAATGGGAAAATAGAAAAATTACTTGAAATAAAGATCTTAAGACAGTGGACATTGACTGCATAAAATCAGTTATCATTATATATGATGTATACAGATAAAACCACAGATTGTTCTAGTTTGAAACGTTCCTCAGCAAGAAGGAACATTTATTAGAATAGAACCCTGAAGACTTGCAGAATTAAAGAGACTGAGGATGGTGAGGAGTTCAGGGGAACCCAGAAAACGTCAAAGCATTAAAACAAAAACAATTCCAGATCAGCAGGGTATTCTTCAGGACAGGATGAGGTGGCAGGAACGTCCCAGAGAAGACTGACAGAACAGCTCCTGCGGGCCAAGATGCCACACAGAGCCACCTACACCAAAGAGAGGAAAACTCAGGACCCTAAGACCAATAGTTTTCCTTGGCATAAAGAATAAGTTAGGACAGATGTAAGTGCATCCTGCCTAAAAGGAGCCAGGGGAGAAAAGTAGGTGACCATCTAAGGTCAGTACCTGAGGTCAACCTCGTATTATTCTAAATATAATTTTTAAAAACTTACCAGTCATGAAAGAAACAGGAAATTATGACTCCAAAAGAGGAAAAAGAAAAAAAAAAAGAAAGAAACATCAAACAGGCTCCCAGCACAGAGGTGCTAGAATCAACTGGAAAAAATTAAACATTTAAATAGTGATGTAAGTATATCCTGTTGGGCCGAAAAACAAAGTAGTGAAATGAACGGTATTAAAAAAAAAAAAAGAACCAAGGAAAATTTCTAAAGATAGAAACTATAATGTGTCAGGAGGAAAATACGTTGGATAAAAACGAGCAGCTGTCAGATGTAGTGGGGATAAAAGGAGAGCAAGCAGACGTGAAGACAAAGCAGCAGAGACAACCAACACAACACGGTGAGGAAGGAAGTTAAGGTCTTAAATCAAAAAGGGAGCTTTGTCAATACGTGAAAACATGTCGAGTTATACAACAGACACGCATTTGGAGCCCTGGAGAGGTAGGAAGCGCCCGTTAGGTAGCCAGCACCCACACAGCGGCTCATGACCCGTTTTCACGCCAGCTCTGGGGGTTTCACATCTTTCCTGGGCTCTACGACACTGCACTTACATGGCACACAGACATACCAGCAGGTAAAATATCCACATGTATGAAATAAAATATTTAAAAGTTAAAAGTATAGAAACATTTAAAGAATTCTTAGCCAAAAACCTGTAATAATGTATGTAAAGCTTATAAATGAAGCAACAGTAAAATGTATGACATCAGCAAAAAAAAAGAGAAGAAATGTAAGGTATAGCTGTGGAAAAGTTCTCATGTTAAAACAGATAAGCGACTGTGTCAGGTACACAGTGGTAAATTAAAGATGGAGAACATACCCTAAGGTAACAATAAAATGAGCTGTAGTCACAACCAGTCTGGGGAGGTAAATTAGTTGGTGAAATAACTTTCGCATAAGAAACTGAGTTTGATCCCCATAACCCATGTCGAAAAGTTAGGTATAATGGCATGTGTTTATAGTCACGGGAACTGCAAATATAGCTGGACCCCTGGGAACTGTTAGACAGGAGCCTCACCTCCCCAGTGAGTTACAGGCCAAGGAATAGCCCTGTCTTAAAAAAACAAGGTGGAAAATGCCCAAAGAATGACACATGAAGCTGTTCTCTGGCCTTCACACACAGGCATACATATGCACACATGTGCAAACCACATGAGCATGTGTGAACACATACATGAACACACATGCAGGATAAGACATTAGAAAATAGAGAGAGAATCAAAGAGAGTAATGGAGGTGATTATAATTAAAGCATGTTATACTTATATATGTATGAAAATGTCACAATGAAACAAACTATTTGTACAGTTAGTATATGTTAATAATACTGTTTTAAAGATAATCTAAAATAAGGTACAAAAGTAAAAAGTAAAAAGACAGAGTAAGTTGGACAACAGGGAGATAAATTTGAGCCTAACCATATAAGAGAAACACACTAAATATAAATAATCTAAGTATTCCAACTAAAAAGCAGAGACTGCCCTATTTGACTTTTAAAAAAACCTACAAGCTATTTAAAATAGTCACTATAAATAGAGTGATATGAATAAGTTAAAATGTGAGAAAAGTAAAAGATACAAAAGCTAATACCAATCTACAGAAAATTTGACACAAACTAGATTCTGAAGTAACTAATATTCATAAAGATAAAGACCTCCATTTTCTAATGGTAAAGTGGTCAGTTTATGAAGAAGACATAGGAACCCTAAATACTTACGCAGTCAATAAATTTAAAAAAAAATCTAACAGACTGACAAGGAGAAACAAATGTCATTTGTAGCAGATTTCAGAAACCTTAATAGTTGAATGAAAAACAGTATACAGAAAATCAGCAAAGACATACGTAAGAGTTGAAAGGCACTATCTCAGTACATCTATATAAAAGTCAAGAACAGACTGCATGGATTATTTACTTATGATTGTGGTTTTATGTACTATATCATATGCTATAAAATAAATTTCAATAAATTTAGAAGTGATTCAATCATACAACTGATTTCTTATGATTCACCACCACCAGCCCAGAAATCACTTACACAAAGACATATGGTAAAATCTTGAAACAGTTAAGGAGGAAAGGCATTTATATACCTTTAAATATCTGTGGATCAAAAGCAAATCAAAAGAAAAATTAAAAATAACTTTATTTCATTATTTTTATTTGTATTTTTACTAATGTGAGGTATAGGTCATGGTGCTGTGATACACACAGTGGCACAGTAACGGCAATAAAGTGGGCATGGCAGTCAGTTCACAGTTACTCTCTTTAGTATTCTAAAAGCATTTTAAACCGAGTTGGAATGAAATCATAGCCTATAAAGTTAATGAATAGCAGTTAAGATGCTAATTTTGGACAGTGTCTTAAGCCAAATACTACCTTAAATAACTAAAAAGAGTGGGCAAAAGCATCCCACAGGAAGGTAAAACAAGGTAGTGGTGAAGACGGGGCCAGAAATGGATAAAATAGGAAAGAGAGACAAATAGAGAAAAATCGATGAAACTGACAGTTGGTTATCTGAGAAAACTCCGGCAGGGTCCCTGCCAGAAAATCATGAAAACAGAAGAAATGAACAGTCACATTAAGCTTAGGGATCATGGAGTCAAGTGTGGTAGCTCCTTTAATCCCAGCATCCCAGATGTGAAGACAGCTGGGTCTTTGTGAGTTTGAAGCTAGCCTGGTCTTCAGGCGACCCAGGGCTTCAAAGTGAGTCTGTGTCTCCAAAAAGAATGGAAGCCACAACATCACTTCAGCGTTTACAGACAAACCAAAGCTCTTCCAAGACTGTTGCCAACAATTTATGCCTATACGTTTGAAAATGTTCATGAAATGAATAATTCCATTAAAACAACAAACTGCCAAAATCATGAAGAAATATAATAATTGTGGCTGATATTTTATTATGTGCTGTATGCCTTGGTAAATTTAGAATTAAGCTACTTGGATTTGTAATTTAAACTCTCCCCATAAAGAAGGTTCCAGGCTAAGAAGCAACTCCCTGTTGAAACCCACAAAAACACTAAAGAAAAACTAAACGGCTGGGAATGGGGTTCATGCAGTCACCCCAGTTCTCAGGAGGCAGGGGCATTGATGTAAGTGCAAGGCAAAGCTGGGCTACACATAAGTTTCAGGCTGTCCTGAGTTGCAGGGTGACACACTATCGCACTATCACACAGAATAAGAAGAAAAAAAAACACCAGACAAGTTCAGTTCTGTATATCTATACATCCAGAAATTTCAAGGGAAAGAAATCTTACCCAATTTATTCTATGAGATCAGTGTTGTACTGATACACATTCAAAGAAAAGAAGACTGTAGATCAATAGTCATCAAAGAGAAGTTTATACTGTACAAAAAGTATTATATGCCTTCTTCAAAAGTAAGATCAACTCCAGGGGAGTAAAGTTAGGTCTTCATCTAAAACTCAATTTTACAAAGGACATTACAGGTGACAATAATCCCATGACATGAACAGAGCAGAAGATAATTACTCAAGCTCCATGAACACAGATGCAAAATTTGGATCCAGATCACAGCAAGTACTATTCATTCAGTCCAGACAGCAAAAATCTACCCAGCACCTACTGCACACCTACCTAATTCTTCCATCTACAGAAATGCTTCCACGCAGGAGCGTTCCTTACTATCGTAGCAACTGTGTCTTCCTAACTGCCATCTCCACAGCAATGCAGCCATATTTTCTTACTTTGGTAGCTCGTTCTTAGAATAAAAAGGGCATTCTACCCAACATCGACTTTGCCAACACAGTAGAATGCTACTGAATATTGGATGGATTACATAGCTTTCTCTCTTGTCATCACAAATCTATTTCTATAACTTAGAAATATCTGTAATTTCTATTTTGACTTCTAGCTCTCAATTGCCCGTATGTAATGCTACTCTGTTTGCCTTTGGCAGAATCGGTGTGCTTCGCTCTGCTGGAGTTCTTCACTATAGGCCATCAGGGGGATGTACATATCGCCATGTGTGGGCCTTATTGCTGTGTGTGTACATATTTTTGTGCAGGTGGATGCATGAGTGTGTACATTTGTGTGGATGCCAGGACTTTACACCAGTTATGGTTCTCAGGCACTCTTTACCTCATGGCTGGCCCATAAGCCTTGGGTATCCTTCTGCTTCTGCCTCCCCAGCATGTGAGCAAAAAAATCACCAGGGACTAGACTTAGGTTTCGACATGTGTGCTAGTTAAACACTGGCCCTTGTGCTTGCACAAGGATCATCTCCCCCAGCCGCAGGCCCTATCATTGACGTACTTTATATTTATGAATGCATCTTTACATCTATCCTCTTGTCTCATTTAAAAATCCTGTGAGCTCGCCAGAGAGGACAGCAATGTCTTTATTTTACAGATGAGAACCTGAGGCCCAGACAGGTTAAGTGGCTTACCCGTGATTCACAGCTACCTAATTTCTACACAAAGGTATTTTCTCCATCACCTTTAAGCTTCAGAATGAGATAATTGCATAAAGCTGAAATGTCTTTCTTGAATGACATGGTCCTAACAGACCCATTCAAACACATTCAACCATGAAAGTCTTTCAGATATGGTGCCTACGCTATTGATGATAGCTGTTCAGCTAACTAAAGAATGTACACATTGCCTGCCCAACACAATCACTAGGAGATCAAATCAACCATCGCGAGCTCCTGCCCTTTAGAGGACTAGGGAACTCAGGTCCGAAATATATAAAATTCCTAATACTTTCAACAATCTTGTTTTATAAAAACAACATTCTCCTTACTGAAGAATCTTCTTAGTGTGTTACACAGGAATGGAAAACAGGCTGCTCTTTAGACAACCATGTAACTCTGCAGTTAACCATGTAGAATAATCATCCTACACAAGTTGTTTAACAGAAACTAAGTCAAAACACTTAAAATCTATTTAATCTACTTTGGAGTTTTGTTTTTCTTTTTAAACCCAATTTTAGAAGAACTGCCTTTACAAAGGCAGGAAGAAATGAAGAAAGGTTTTCCTCTGCTATAAATAGAATACAGAAGTCCACAGAGGGGAGTGTCTGAACATTGTTGATTCGCTGTTCCTCTTGTAAAGTCAGCAAACGAACATGAAAATGATTCTAAAGTGATATGTTTACAGGTTCCCAAATGACAGTAAATCTTTGGAAACAATCTCACCCCGTCTCTATTTCTAAAATAAATTATATTTATTACAAAATAATGCCTTCGAAGCTACATGGCAGAGGCACTGAGACACGCGGTCCGGGAGCACGCACACAGCTCATTTCACTGAGACACGCGGTCCGGGAGTACTCACACAGCTCATTTCACTGAGACACGCGGTCTGGGAGCACGCACACAGCTCATTTCACTGAGACACGCGGTCCGGGAGCACGCACACAGCTCATTTCACTGAGACACGCGGTCCAGGAGCACGCACATAGCTCATTTCACTTGCATTATGCAGCTTTTTTATTTTGGTGATTATAAAATATTCCCCGACAAAATTAGTTTAGTTGCAAACTTGGGCATGTAAATTTCACACAGCTACCATTTTTTCTGACACACTGTCAGAATGTCACAGTTTTTAAATAATGACAGTACGTGGCATGCCACCATGACTGCTTTTTAAAGAGATGCCTCCCTAGGAACTTAACGTTTGAAGGAGCTGCGACCAAGAATCAACAGTTTGTCACCATTTCAAATATGAAACTCACATATCATGATACCCTCAAGTTGAAGGATATGAGCTCAAAATAGAAGTAATGGCTAAATCTTATCTAGATGGCTAGATTTGCAATCAGATTTCTACCTATTTTATTCTTCAAAGCATAGTGAAAAAAATAACGCTTGATATTTGCAATATGAACGACTGTGTGCAGCGGGTTCCAGCCACCTTGCTTTGTTTATTGGTACTTGTACCTCTGAACTTCATTTGAGTCAGTGTTTAAATGTGAAAGCATGAAAGGAGATTTTTTTTTTTAAGGAGGGGCGGGAGCAATGGTTCTGTGTTTAAGAGCACTTGCTACATGGGCTGGGGACCTAAATTTGGTTCCCAGCAGCTGTAGGAGTTTCCAGGGTGACAGAATTGGTCTTCTGGTCTCCTGTGAGTACCAGGCACGTTCATGGTAGCACACACATATACTCACAGGGAAGATGCTCAGAACTATATAATTTTAAAATCTTTAGAAAATATGAAAACAGATTATCTCAACTACACATCTCATGGAGCTGCCAGCCTGGGGCTGGATCAAATATAAACAGTAACAATACTGTGTGGACCTAATGCAACATAGGCTATGCGCTATTGGTCTGTCTATTGTGTTTTCCTCTTTTTTAGATGTCTACTCTTATCATTATTTAGTGTGGGGTGGGGGGTGTGTGCGTGCCCTCATGTGGAAGGGTGCCTGCTGGCCATGGTGCCCCTGTGCAGGCTGGAGGTCAACCTCAGCGTGGGGCCTCACCTTCCGCCTCGCTCGAGGCGGGGTCTCTCCGGTTTCATCAGCACACTATGCTAGGTCAGCTGGCACTTGAGCGTCCAAGAGACTCTCCTCTTTCCACCTGCCATGCCCCATTGAGTGCTGAGATTACAGGCACGTGCTACTGTGTCAGGGTTTCGTGAATGGGTTCCAGGGATCAGAACTCGGGTTGTCAGCATTGCATGATAAGTGCTTTTACCCACGGAGCCATCTCCTCCGCCAAGGTGTTTCTGCTTCACGGTGGAGACGCCTCAGGAGCGCCAGCTGTTCGGATGCATGCCTCACGCGCTTCATCTCATGAGCGGCTGAGTGGAAGTTTGCGTTCTCACAGCAAAAGTTAAGTTCTTAACTTCCTGAGGGAAATTATTTTAAAGTAAGTAGTCTCGTAATTAAATAGATGTATATTATTAACATCATATCATGAACAGAAAGATAAGTAAAAAAATAACAATGTGCCCCCTGCAAATGTTTCTGAGCGAAAATGCTCTTCGAATTGTGCTATTTTCTCATTTTGCTGAGACTTTTTTCCCATTCTATGGAATAATCTCCAAAGCATAAAATCCTCCCAGGCTTTGCCACGGTCCCTTCCAAACATCACTCGGTTGACGGGAAGAATGCGGCTGGGATCATTCACTGTACAGTTAGCTTTGTGGTCCTGCCTGCTGCTTCTTTTCGGCACACACAACATCCTAAGCCTTCTTAGAAAGGGAGCCGAGGGCCATTTATCCCCACCGCGTGGGAATGGGACTGCTTGCACCTGCGACCTTTTCCAGCGCTTGCCAGACACTTGTTTGTTTTACTTCTGGGGGTGCAGCTATAACACACCTATGGATTACCTAAGCTCCTTGTATTTTTCAAATGAAGATGCCTAGTTCTTGTCATGTCTTTTCCAGGCTCCAGTAGAGTTTTGGAAATTATGGCCAAGAAAATCAGAACCATAGGTATCTGGTGCTGCTAGGGCTAAAGTGACTCTGCCTAAATCAGAACCATGAGGAACCTGGCTTAGCCTTGGATCGTGGCAGTAGGAAACCCAGGAGAAGCTAAGAGACAGCATCTCTGAGTTAATGTCCTTTCTGAGTGCTGAAGAAGCCCATATTGGAGCCAAGGGTTGTTCTGACAAAGATTGCAAGCTAAGAATGGAGCTGGCCCCAGAGCTAGACAATGAGGCAAGATCGCTGCAGGACGCTGAAGGCAGAGAAAAACGAACCACAGGAGAATAAGCCAGTGTGTTCTTCTTGTTTAATTGACATATTTTCCCTTGCTGCAGCTTTTGCCAAGCCATTTTAGATTGTCTTCTGTTCCTGGCATTAAATGTATTTCTTCTGAGATCCTGTTTTGTTTTGTGTTGTGTTGTGTTTCTTCTTCCTCTTTTCAAGATTTTAATTTTCTCCTCAGAATTGGTTGGAAGTTATCCTGAAAGATAGTTGGCCAAGCAGCAAATAGACAGACGAGTCTCATTCCTGGATGCAGGAGCGCACTTACCCAGCTAGTATTTATAAACACACTGTTCTTCAGCTTCAGCCTCCCAGATCCCTGGCCTTCCAAAGTCTCAAGATTCTACAGGTCCACCTCTTCAGATAATCAACATGTCCCACTGCTAGACAAGAAGGTTGTCACACAGTGTGTAGGTGGGTAAGTGGGCGGGGCTAACTACTGTTCAATGACATTCTTTACAATCATCATATCATCCCATAACACGTGACTACCTTCTGGTCTTCCACAGTTGGCTGGCACCTGTCTGCAACTAGCTCCTCACCCTGTCCCTTTCTGCTGAAGGTTCAGGCTTCTAATCTTTATTGTAACTTGAATGAAGTTTTTGTAAGTAGTGGAAATAAATATATGTTTCTATTAACAACTGGGCAATTATTTGATACTTCAAAGAGGTGACTAATGGCAATAATCTTTAATACATTAAATATATGATGTTCCTTTAGAACAGCAAAAATGCCTTGAGAATTTCCCATTGAATCTGATATGGGTTGAGATATACCGTGTTATATACTAAAGGATTAAATTATTTCCATCATAGTAATATTTCCTTAGGGAGTTGATGAGGTTTCGTTTCTTTTCATACATTTTATCTATCTCTGGGGTGAATTTACCTCTTTGATCTATTTCTATGACTGGTTATTAATGAACTGACTGGATTTTCATAGTACAAGTGAATTATTCCTAAGACATTATTAAATTTAACTTGCTATTTCATGCTTATATCCTCTTTGTCTACATATTTATAACAGGGTCTGATCAATAGAAACTTTCTGATGTGACACATTCTGGCAGGGTTTTACTTCCGGTTGACAGTCTTGGTGATGACACCTTTACATTTAATCAACCCGGAATTCACTGCTGAAACTGGCCCCCAAGCTAACAGCTATCTTCCTGTCTCAGGCTCGTAGAGGCTGATTAAGGCATAAGCCACCATGTCAAGTCTGAGAAATAATTTCAAAATAACCATTGTCAATTTTTTTTATTTAAAATCCTGCACTCTCTATCCCGGAATAAAGTAGTCATCAAATACAGCTTTTTTCCGCCACTAGGTTTATCAGATTAAAATGTCCATGTTCCCTAAAAATTGTTCCTTTATACATTTCATAAAATAATTGTACTCTAAACTTCTAATTGGATCTGTAAGCCCAATTTCTATTCATTATTTGTAAGAGACAGCTCCTGCATATATGAATTCCACTTTTAAAAATTGAACAATTTTATGACTTTTTGTTTATTTTTGGGAGGTGTGTTGCAGCACACATGCTGGTGTCAGGAAACACACTGTAAGAGTCTGTCCCCTCCTTCCAACATGGAGGTCCCAGGAGAACTGAACAAAGATCTTTAGGCTTGGTGGTAAGTGCCTTTATCCACGAAGCCATCTCAATGGCCACTGATTTCCACTTTTAACAGATTCATCATTAAATTATATTTTTATTGTACCTCACTGCCTTTAATAGTACAATAGGTCCAAATATTGTATTTTCTTTCAATCTTTATTTTGTGAAAGTATGTAGGCTCATAGCGAAAAAGTTAAATACTATATATTTGCAGTGAGCAAAGCTTTGACTGGCTCACAGGAGAATGTTTTCCTGAGCAGCATTGTGAACAGTTTTTGTTTGTATCAGAGCCACTAGTTTTCAATGTCTTATTTTGTTCAGATAGTCATTTGGTTTTTGTTGCACTTTTTGGTTAATTTCTTGTTTTATTGCACTGTGATCAGGTAATATGGCATATGTAGGAGACAGGTAAATTAATACCTGTCAAGTTTGACAACCAAACATAGCACGATACAAACACTATGTTGATTTAACACAAACCTGGGCTTCTTACAGTAGGAAACTCTGAATGAGAAACTTTAAGTAGTTTGTCTCCTCACAATGTAACATTTTTGATGAAAAGGTTCTCCACCTGCGGACGGACGCCCTCGGGCCTCCCAGTTCCTAGTGTGCAAGAGGCCCACTGTTTCTTTTGCATTTACCTAAAGTAGTAACTCACATTTTACTGACAGTGAGAAGTGACAACATCCTCTAGTCAACACAGAAAGACAGACCTGAGTGAAGCATCTAAATAACCTTCTTCACTACCGCAGGATCAAACCCTCGAAGCTCAATGTCTGAACAACCATCCCCGTCTTCTGCCCAGCTTCTTAGACAGTCAGCTGGAACCCAAGCGTAACCGAATGTGTGGGTGTAAAAAAAAAAAACCATGGAAACAGTGAATGCAAAACTATAAAACATTAACCAAAATCAAAAGCACGACGAATCTTTTTCCTTTTTGTTTTTCAAGACAGGGCATCTCTGTGTAGCCTTGGCTGTCCTGGAACTCCATCTGTAGACCAGGCTGGCCTTGAGCTCCACCTTCCTCTGTCCACCAAGTGCTGGGATTAACGGCATGTGTCACCACGGCCTGTCTGAATCTGAGACTTTCTAACCTGCTAGCGACTTCACTGCAGCCTTGGTTCTCCCACAACCATTGATCTGCATTCTCCAAGCGCAGCTAATGATATAACACCAACAGACCCAATGGGAAGCACCCTGGCTAGACCTCCAGATGACCACCGGCTAGGAGTCACACTGCTTCAGTTCCCATACAAAGTTTACAGGAAACAAATGCGTTCCAGATTTTCCTGCCCCCATTTCTCAGCATGGATCAAATGAGTATAGCTTTGGACTGTATTGTGTTATCATGCTTAATTTTAAAAATTGTTATTAGTCTTCTTAACTTGAATTTCATTTAAAAAAATCAATCAAATTCAGTTTGGGATTAGGGCAGTATTTCCAACTGTTTCTCAAATGCATTCATGTCATTTTTGTGTGTATTTGTGCAACATATCCTTCTGAACATTGGTAAATACAAAAGCAAAATCTCAGCCGACTCTGACAGAAGCACTGCTTAAGGTCCTGCAGGGTCAGACGTCCAGTCAAGATTTATTCTGCTGTAAAGGGACCCGGCACCTTCCGCTCACTACCGCGCAATCTGCACTCAGCGCCCACAAATGGTAAGCGTGAACACCAAAGAATTGGTTCTAACGTAAGTCTACTTAGGATTTGTCGCCAGCAAATGTTTGGATTGTATAGTTATTTTATATACCTATGTTCTGGGGGAAAAGGGCATATAAAAATTTCTTGGAACATAGCAGAATCATAAGTGGAAACATTTCAGAAACGCACAGTGTAGCAGGACAGAGACATCTCTTTAGACCCTGGCCCTACTGCCTCCTGTTGGCTTTCTGTTTTCCATCTGAACACTTGAATATTTACTAGCTGTATGAAGAAAGCTATGTTACAGAACACACTCAATGGTCAAGCAGCTAGAGAGGGCTTTTTATTCAATTTTAGAGAAATCAGAGAGAGAGAGAGAGAGAGAGAAGGTCAAGGAAAGGTGGGGAAAGGGAGGGAGGGTGTAGCAATTTAAGCAAAGCTCCAAGTCCCAGGCTTTGAACAGCTGGGCGCGTCTGTTTGGTGGGATCCAGAAATCCCCAAGGAAATGGATCCATAGGACACAGGCTGCAGCTTGACGTTCATTTGTCAATCTTACTGCCACCACAATGTGCACGCTCTCGTTTTTTTTAATATTTAAGCAAGCACTCGTATAATTTTTTCTTCTTTACAGAAACAAATTGAGTTAGTATTACAAAGGAACAGACAAAATTGGTCTGAACAATTAAATGCACAGGCAAATGTAGACCTGGGAGGCACAGTGAGCCTGGGGTCAGGAGATACAGTGACCCTGGGGTCAGGAGATACAGTGACCCTGGGGTCAGGAGATACAGTGGGCCTGGGGTCAGGAGATACAGTGACCCTGGGGTCTGGGAGATACAGTGACCCTGGGGTCAGGAGATACAGTGACCCTGGGGTCAGGAGATACAGTGACCCTGAGATCAGGAGATACAGTGACCCTGGGGTCAGGAGATACAGTGACCCTGGGGTCAGGAGATACAGTGAACCTGGGGTCAGGAGATACAGTGACCCTGGGGTCAGGAGATACAGTGACCCTGGGGTCTG